>JAOEHX010031057.1:7906-23357 GCA_025448015.1 Bolborhynchus lineola
CCCCCCCCCCCCCCCCCTTCCTCCGAATTTCTCCTGCCTCCTCAGTGGAGACTGGCAGCAAAGAGCCAGGTTTGGCTGGAGATGTCCAGCCGTGCTGCTGAGGTGACCTTGGCTATAGCGTTGGTTGCATTACCCTGAGTCAGTTGTGATTTAGCTGAGGGAAAAGGCAGCCCCAAAACAGCTCTCCCTAGGTCGTGTTGTTAATGAAATCACTACATTGATGGTGGAGGAGCCCACCTTTCTCCTCCCTTCACAAGGCTTGGAGTGCTCTGTCCCCCAAGGTCTGGGGGCCTCGCTTCCCCTCCTGTCACATGTATGTGCCTTCCTCCAGAATGAGTCTTTTTTGTGCCTTCTTTTTGCTAGCAACCATTCAGTGCCTCACTCACAAGGCTTCTGCCATGAAGGGCAGGCAGTACAGCAGAGAGGAGACTGAAGAGAATAATTCAAAGCAAGACCCAAAAGCTCTTTAACCTCCAACTTCCTTTATGTGGAAGGACAATGTTAACTTTCTCCTCCTCTAGGTGGGTAAACTGAGGTGCGGAGCAAGGAGATGATCACCTTCCTGTAGCTGGGATTGCAATCCAGCTTTAAATACCTTTGCATCCCGCAGCAGGACCCGAGGTCCTGCTACAGAGCACCAAGGGTTTATTTCTGCAGTGCCTCAAGCTCTGGCCCTGACTGTCTCTTCCCAGGCACAGAGTCGAAGCTGCCTGCATAGAAAACAGACAACCTGCTTTGGATTTGTCTTGCTGGAAGCTGAGTTGCTTTTCCTGCCTTGTCTCAGAGATGTGGTGATTGAAGAGATTAACTGTGGGGCTTGGGGCACAGTGAGGGGACCCACACGCTTTGTAGTCTGTCACCTCACACTGTCTGCGTGAATCTGGTACAGAGGAGAGTTGTGATAAGGCAGCAGCATGATGAGACATTGTGCCTAGAGGCACTGTGAAAGAGCCCATGAACCTCTTCTTACTGATGAAAATGGCTATTTTTATTTTATTTTATTTTATTTTATTTTATTTTATTTTATTTTATTTTATTTTATTTTATTTTATTTTATTTTATTCCCTCCTCCCAAGACTCTTTTCATTCCCTTATCTTCACCAGTAATTAGTAGATTAATGCATGTCTCGGGAAGATAAATGCACTTTCAGATCTTCAAAAGGCAAGGCAGCCTCTGAAACCAATGTTTACAACCTCTTAGGCTGGTGAGAAAGCAGACAGTGTGACATGATCTTGGGCTTTGCCCCCAAGGTCAAGCTGAGATGCAGATCCTGGTCCCAGGAGCAGAGTGGCTATCAGAGCTCCCAGTAGCATGGCTGGACCAGTTGACCATGAGGTATTTGGGTTTACTTCTATTCTCTGCTAGGGTAAACTCCTTCACTTCTGCCTACTCTCTTTCTTCAGGTATTGAATGAGTTTTGGGATAGAGAGAACAGATGGAGTCATGGAGAAAAAGCAACCAAAACTCTCCAGGATTCAAGACTTTAATGACATTGAGACTTTTACTCAGCCCTAAATCCTAGGGCTGGACACACCAGTTAGAAAAGAGATCTCCAGCTCTTCTGTGCCACTGTTGCTCTCCACAAAGGCCCAGGTTGCACAAGCTCTTGCACTCCTTGAAGATCTGACGTCTGATGTAGGTCCATCTTGGACCTACATGTTCCCTTATGCATTAAGGTAGTCATGTTCCATTATGCATTAAGGTAGTCACTGTCCATGATTCTGATGCTAGCCTGAGTTTTCCAGGCATGCTTTAGCTATGCGGCCAAGCCACATTCCAAATACTGAGTTTTATAGGTTACCTGAGTGGCAAGGAGCTTGGAATACCTGTCCCTGTCTTTGCACCTCACTCCAGCCCATCAGGCTGTTTGGCATCCCTATTGCTGGCTTGATGCTGCAGAGAGGAGGAGGGCTGGGGCAACAGTTTCTGCAGGGTCAGAGGAGCAGTGCTTGTGTATATAGAGTTTAAGGCTTGACTTCAGGGTGGGAGAAAACACTCTGTTTGAGCAGTTCATAGGCATTTCAAAGCTCATCCCTGTGAATTAGGGGCCAAGTGAAGTCATTAAACCCTAATCAAAAGCAGCTAATCAGGAAGCAGTGGGAGAGCTCCCAATTAATCGCGGCTGGTGCTAGCAGAGCTACAGCAATGGCAGCTGGGGAATGGCACTAAAATTAACAGCAGTGTGATATCTTCTGCTACTGAGGTACCCCAAGGGGTCTGTGCCAGCTCGGAGGAGCACATGATAGGTGTGGGGACCTCAAAGGGATTTCGGGAACCTCAGAAGATACCCATCTACCTCATGAGATCAGAAGCGTGCTTTGAACCAGCTGCGGTTTTATGGCTATTCTGCTGACCTGCTGTGATGGAGGTTTTACAAGGCTCCTCTGCCTTTTGGCAGCTCTCACGTACAGTTGTTAGCAGAGATCCATGACCCCACATATCTTTACATTTGAGAGTCTCCAAATGCTTTACAGATTTCGTAGGTAAATGTCAGCATCTTGACTTTACAAGGAACTGAGTGACATGCAAGAGCTCTGACATCCCAGACTTTGCACAGGCTTTGCCTGTAGTCCAGTGAAGATTTAACTGCAGTTAAAATAACTCTTTATGCCCTGGATATAAAAATCCTTCTTGTCTACTTTGTGATGCTTCACAAGAGAGAGCACACTCAGCTGATGTTTTCCTCACATGTTGATAGCTCAGATGACAATCGGTGTCTGTGGTCAATCACTGATAGTCAATAACTTCCCACAGCCCTTATGCACTCATCTTCTGATGGTACCATTAAGAGGAGCAGCAACATTTGCATTACATGGTCCCCTAACTTCAACCATGATCATGGTTTCTCACCATACCCTTGTGATGAGTGAAACTGAGGTATCCTTCCGTACTCAAGGCAGAGAGACCCCTTACCTGCAATAGATCCTTGGTTAATGACTGATGGCTTGCTGAATCAATGCTAATGAAATCCGTGTAGTTATCCACCCCTTTAAGCACAAACTGTTGTCCAAGTCTGGCACTAAGATTGGAGCTAGCCTCACTTAAGCTCCATTCAGGGGTTTAGAAAGCAAAGGGGTCCACTCTGAGCATTGTGACTGAATGGGAGGGTTTCCCTTACCATTTTGTGCCTTCAGCCTCTGTGTAAATCATTCTAAATCGGTTCTAACTCCGTTTCCCTTTGTGTGTTTCATCCATGTAGCAAGTAATAGAGTGAACCTTGCCCCCAAACTTCATTAAGTTGGGCTTTTAAAAATTCATAGTAAACCCGCTTTTGCTGATACCTTTGATGGTGACTCTTAAAGTGACCCTAAATCACTCATTCACCACAGCCCTTCTGGACCTAAAGTCTTTCTCCTCATGGTCCCTGAAGTCAGCAGGTACTTGTACCCCATGAAAGTAGGCAGTGTATGGTCTGGAGAATTAGGGCCTATGAAGGTGCCTGGACCCCTGGACACCTGTGCCATTTTGCCACTGGAACACAATACCACTTTGTGCGCCTTTCTATTTGACGATAAAACACCTCAAGGATTCAGTATACTCATCTCACTGTTAGAAGCATGTGGGGAAGGGCAAAGGTATTCCGCTGCTTTTGGAAATTCCCTCACTTTCTGCTCTAGAGAAACATCTCTCTTCATCAATCTTATTGTACCTATAAAACCCCTTCCTGTTCTTTAGCTTCTGCTTGACTCCCTCTAACGTGACTGTTACACCATTGCATTCAGGCTGCATTATAAAAGGGATGAAGTGCATTGTGTCGAATAGAGCACAGCTGTAAATCCCTGCCAGGATGGAGTTGGCACAGATTGAATTCTATCATGGCTCTTCTTTAGAGTGTTTGCAACTACTTTTTACATTTGCCAGGGATGAGATGTTACGTAGTTTAAGTAACTAAAGTGAAAAGGTGCACAGTATTGTCTTGGGACATTAGCAGCTGAGTTTTGGGTGCGTAGGACCCAGAGATGCACGTGAATGCAATGTGGGAGCCCACCTCCTCACTAGAGGGCAAAGTGACAGCAAAATCTGATATAATCCCCCTGTGTTTAAAGTATTGCTGCACATCCCCTCACTGCTCCTGTGTGGGTTGTAGGGGGGAGTGGTGCTAGGGAAGGTTTTGAGGTGAAGATGTTAATCTAGGTTGTAATCCAACCCAGTTCCTGTTTTCTTGCATAGCTGCACAAATAAACACAGAATTGAGCATTAAACACATCAGTGGCATAATTGAAGAGACGGTAAATCAGGGATGAGGACTGCCTGAGGGTCTCCTGTGCTGGCTTCGTGACAGTGACTTTGCCATGTGAAAAATCTCCTCAGATAGGACCCAGGCCAACATCTTCCTGATTTTGAGCATCTTGGGACTACCAAACGTCCCCACAACCTGACCTGTCCTCCTCCAAACCTGGGAGTAGCAAATCTTCACTCCTGCTGGTGGGGATGTGGGGTTTGTGGGGATCTGAGGACTTTTTAAATGGCATCACCTATCCTATGCCCTCCATGGCCAAGACTGGGCTCTTAAAGCTAGCACACCAAGCAGCAGGAGTGAAGAAGGAGGTGTTACCAGGGCACCAATGTCTCAGGGTTTTTATTTCTCACTTGGACACATATTCTCTTCCCCATGTGTTCGTTTCCAGCATTCAGAGGATAATTTGCTGAAATGTGCACAGAAATATTCTATTTAAAAACTACCCAGGTGTTGTCACAAGGATGGCATCCCTTGTGACACCCAATGTCACTCCTTTCCTTTCCCTTCCCTTCAAGCTTGTTTTGCCACAAGGTTTTGTTTCCTGATCCACCATCCTGTCTCTCCACTGTTTTCCTCATCATCCCTGTGCTGAGCTATTGATTTTTGCCTTGCTCATTTTGTAGATTTGGGGAAGGGGGAGGGATGCCTCAAGGGTTGAATTGGCCATTTGTCTCTGCCTTGGCTTCTGCATCCCTTACTTGAGGTCTCCATTGCATCCTTGTCCCTATTGCAATTTTTCTGCCAGATGCCATTTTTACCCTCCTCACATGTCCCAGGAGAGTTCTTATTTATGGCTTGTGGAACAAAACCAAATGACATAAGCTGGTTTCCAGCCTCCAGGAGGATATCCATCAGTGAGGGCTTTAGAGAAAGCCTTTTGTTTAATGATGGGATCATTCATGTTCTCTCCAGTCTCCTGCCCTTTCTGGCCTCCTCTTGCATCATATCAGTGAGAAGGCCAGGAGATACTTCATCCTCTGCTTGTGACTGATGGTTTACTCAAACCATTTCTGCATGTTCTCCATTCCTATTCCTGCTGGTTCAAACCCTTCTTCATTACTAAGGATACTCAATAATTGGAAAGAGAGAGCAAAGGGTCATTCACTTCACTGTCAGTTTTGGAATGGTAAATATCACTCTGTGAATATGTTTGCAAAAGGACACAAGGTCTCCCTGATTTTTATCTTTCCCTTCCTATATTATCAGGATTTACTTTTGCTAAAAAACAAAACAAAGACCCAAAATGTTTCACTGGATGAGCATGAGAATACTTAGCGAATCCTTCCTATTTACTCTGTTTCTGCTATGGCACATGCCTCAAACAGGGTTTTTTCCTCCCAGAACGCAGACAGCACTGTCTGGAAATGCATCCTGAAGTAGACTGAAGTTTGTCCTCTGTAGCTGTGACCCTGGTACATCATCTACCAGAGAGAACGTGTAGGTAAAAACCATCTTTAGGTAGGTCCCTGCACAGAACTGAATCCAAGACCTCTCACTCTCCTACTGACATTGTTTATTAGGGCCTGGTAGTTATGAGGAAGAGGAACAGGTATTTCTTGTCTGCACATTTCACAGCCAGAAAAATGACCCATGCTGGATGAAACAAGGACATTCAGTTTCTCCGAGGCACTGACATCTCCTATGCGGTGATATGAGGCACCAGAAATGGAAAAGCACTTCTTTAGTGGGAGGAAAGCCTGTGAGCTCAGACTGTGCAATAACTCACCTGGCCCTGAGCCCCAGGAATCCTTTTCCAGCTCTGTTTTGCATTTTGTGAATTGTTTCTAGAAATGACCCGTTTTCATGGGCATGTCGCCGCATGATGGATGCCTGAGGACCATCGGGGAGGATATCTGTCTCCACCGCGGCTCTGTGAGTCAGCTACCCCGTGTCTGCCTGCTACTTTTCTGCCTTAAAAGCCTCAATATTCTCCACTCAGCTCACCTTCCTGCTCTTTCCTGGTCTCCAGATCCATTAGTCTGTCTGGGCTGGTACCCATTAAACTGCTGAACATGGGCTACTCGGAGCAATCTTATCAGTGCTGCAGCTATTAAAGGCAGAAATAGTAAGAAATGCAGTCACCAGTGCGAGCAGTCTGGCACTTGAATTAAGAGAGAAGTTTTGTGAGGGCTTGTTGTTGGTTATGGGGAAGCACAGAAGCTGCTGTGGGCAATATTTCATTGCCATAACAGCAATGATGGATAGTTTGTTAATGAGAAATAGCAGTATTCCTGGATCCGACTGGCACTGGAAACCTTGGATTTCCAGTGCCAATAGTCTCTTTGCCACCTCCAAAATACAGGGAGGCTTGTGGAGTCGAGGAAATATTGGTACCTTACACCCATAAGTGGGGAAACTGAGGCACGGAGCATCAAAACTGCTCAGGCAGTCTGTGATACAAGCATCGCCTTAAGGCAAGTAGATCCACCCATATGCTGGGAAGATCATCCTTGACTGAGATGCATTTTATACTGGCACATGTTTGTTTTATTGTCTTGTACAACTTAAAACAAGGATTTCCAAGGTGTTTTTCCTGCTGCTGATAATGGTATTGAAAGAAAAACCCCAAAGCCCCAAACCCTTTTTGTTAGTGCCCTGCCTGGGATGTGTTATACTCAGAGGAAGTTTGGGGTCTGTTTGGGATGGATTGACCACAGCCGGGGAGCATCAGTTATTCATGCTGGCTGTCCTATTTTGCACTGTTAACACAACTCTTGTTTCACAGTGTAAATGAGGCTGAAGACAGGAACTAGATGGAGAGGGCTTCGTTTCATGTGCCTTGAACAAGAAAATGATACCAAGCCCACCATGATTAGAGGGATGCTTGTACAGCCCAGCACAAGCAGAGGCCAGCAAGGTTTCCTGGGAAAGGGCAACGATGTTGGAATTCCGACTGATGGGAAGGCAGGGTGGAATCTGCCTTTTATGCTCAATTTTTATCCATGTCCTGAAGCTTATACTTAAGATCCAGCCGGATAGTTTGAGCCCTGAGCCTTCTGTGCCATCTTACTGCTGTTTGGATGCAGATTTATCTTAGATTAGAAGCCACCTTTTCTTAACTGTATTTCTGTGCTTATTTGCTGGGATCATCTGCTGGAGAGAAATCTTTCAGAAAGGGATGTCCTTATGTTGTGTGAAAGAGAGAATCTTGGTTCATGTCCCTCTGAAGGCAAGAAAAGCAGTTTTAAAATCCTAACTCCACTTCTGGATGAAGTGCAAAGACAGCTATCCTGGAGAGCGGCTCTTTCACCAACTTCTGCCTCTGGAAATTGCTTTCTCAGGTGAATTTGCCCTCAGTACAGCAAGCAAAGTGTGGAAAAATGGCCAAGAGTTTTATTGGCACATCTAAGTCGTAAAGAAAACCAGAAAATTAGAGAAACTATTCACTCTTTTAACTCATGCTGGCCAAACATTTCAATGTACATTTGGCCTTTATCTGGGAGTGCTTTACCAATACGATAATGGAGTGTTGAAATGAAGATGTTGGGGAATAGGCATGCTCCTTGCTTCAAAAGCTCCCAGGTAAGAATTTGCTCACTTGGTGACATCCCATCCATCAGAGGTGCTGAGGTTTTGTCACAGTTCCCAGGAACAAGACAAACGGTCTCATAAATCAGAAAAGTTGGAACCAAAACATGGGATCTGGCTGCATTTATTGTAAAACCAGGGGTCAAACGCTGAAAAACTCTGGTTGCTGCTGCCTCAGGTTAATATAAGGCAGTTAATTCTTATTTTGGATGGGAAGAAATCTGTTCAGTGGATTGAAGTGATTCGGGATTTTTCCCCCCTGAGGCTCGGTTTGTGCACATGCTTTAGTTATTTCACACTTGGCCTTTGGGAATTACTGGTATAAATCCCTTTGCTTATGGAAATACATAACCCTTGAAGCCTGAAGATGATAGTTCCCCTGGCTGCTCAGACGGTGGGTGAGTTACCCCTTTGCTGGCTGGATACCTTCTATAGGCATAGCCCTAAGAGACTCTTACTGGAAAGGATGCTAATTGCTGTAATTGTTTACCTCTCATTGTTTTTTAAGCACACGGCTCTTTTAGTATTCAGTGTTTTCCTTAAACCCCTGCAAAGGGGCTGCTTACAGCTAATGGGCTGCTAAAAGCACTCCCCACCAGTCAGAAAAGGAGTTTTGAAAGATGCTCGAAGGGCTGTGGGATCAGCTGTGTTTAGCGAACCTGGGACTGGATTTACAGGTCCTTAAACCGCACCATTACAGCAAGTTTTCAGACGTGACAAGTCCGAATCCAGCATGAAAATTAGATGGTAGTTGAGAAGCCTTAATGAGTGCTGTAAGACTGCCTAAAAGGGCTACTGTTTGGTCTGGGGCTTTTAATTGCTGTTCATTCAAGACATTTGGAGAGTTTGCATTTGAATGCATATGAAACTTGGGAACTTTCCTATGGAACAGAAGCTGTCTCATTTTTCAGATTCAGAGCAGCCCAGGGTTTCATCCCTCCCATTTGTAATCCCTTCATTTAGATGGAATGAAGCGTTTCCTTCTGATAAGGTCAAGGCATGAAAATATGAATATATTAAAATACGTGTCAAAATGAAGGTAATCAAAAGGAGAGCTGAAGCAAACACTATTGAGATAATTCACTCATTCCCCCCACCACCACTATAAATTCCAGTGCTGTGGACATATCCTTATGAAATGTTTTTATGGGAAAACTCTACTTTGCTACTAGATAGCTACCCTGACCAAAATAATAAGATTTTGATCAAGAATTGATCAAAATCCCTAACACTACTATCAATCCCAGCCCTGCTGCCAGGCTCTCTGGCCAAGGATGCCCTGGCATTGCTGTTGCTGCTGGTCTGACTTAGAGGTCCCTGGTGAGCTTAGAGTTTGTGCTGGGGGATGCACATGGGCTACTTGAGGTACTGAGAATTGATCCCTAATGTTCCCCTGGTGTCTCCATAAGGATCTACTGACATCTTTAGACATCATCCCTGCAGTTGTGTTTGCTGTCCTCTCCCGTGTAGGGTAAGAAAGTCATTCAAGAGGAGGGAATGCAATTGTAAATGAATACTGAAAATTGATCCAGGCTATAATCATCTTAATGACGCATTTTAATTGTGGGTCTCTCCCTGCTGATTCCATGGCAGTCAATCATTCCCTGTGGAGTCAGACACTTCTTCTCCTTTCTCCACTTTGCCAGTCTTGGTTTGCATTCAATCTATAAGCATTTCCTAGCAGAACATGAACACCGTGTCCTGTTCCATGTGTGCTCCCAAGCTGCTGTTTCCCCATCAGCACCAGCGTTTCTGTTTTCTTCCATGGAGGGGGATCTACAAAACTTGACTCATAAAGGGAAAGAGATGGGATTTGACTCCTGAAGGGAAAGAGATGGTGGATAGGTGAAGGAAAAGATGGATGCCCCCCTCCCTGAAAAGCAAAGAAATATGGGCAGCAAGTGAAAAAGATTGAAAGCAGCTATCAATCGGGCGCTGCTCCAGCTTTAAGAGCTGTTGAAACAACATAATAAAAGGCAATAAACGAGGGATTTATGACCTACCTGCTGGAAATAGCTTTCTGCATCTATTGTGTGGGGTGAACACAGTGTGCAAGGCTGGGGGGGATTGGTGCCTGCCCATCTGTTGTGCACATGTGGCTGAGCATGTGCCTGTGGGTCTGCTGTCCAGTTTTTCCACCCTTCTCTGAAGTCCCATATTGATGGGGTTTGGCATTTTGTGTCTTAAAGACTTGGTTTTGTACAGTTTGACTCATAAGCCCAAGATAATTTGTTGCAATCAATGGCAGCAGGCTGGAATTTTAAGGGCCAGGTATTTTACCACTGGGGCTGGACCCTCGAGCTAAATCTTGAAGGCAGAGAAAGCAGAAACATACAATCCTGCCTAAGGCAGCATTGAGAAAGGCTTGTAAACTGCTGTCGTGTATTTAAATTGCAGGAAAATCACCGGGGGGAATAAATCTACAAAACCAAAACCAAACCAAGAAGAAAGTGAGCGACTGAACATGGAAATTTCCAATGATTTCTTCAAGGTTGCGATTGCCCTTTTAAAGGGGAAACAACCTCTCCTCCTGCCCAAAACCCACAGAGGGTTGAGGCTGCAGACATTAGCACATAAACATAGTTAGACAGCATGTGTCTGGTGCAGGATCTGGGCTGTTGTGTCAGTGGTTTGAGGACCGTTGACAAAGGAGAGCCACAGCTTAGGAGATACAAAGGAATTCAATAGCGGGAAGATGGTCCTTTCCGCATGGTGAATGAGCATCCATCCTAGAAACACACTTGTGGGAGAAAGCATCCTGTCTTTCCCAATCCTGAATGTGGAGCTGGGCGTTGTTCTGCTTCATTTTACAGCCTTGATGTAAAGTCTTCCCTTGACCTTAATTTTCCTCTCTTTCTTCCTCCAAGTTGTAACCTCCTGCCTGTCACTCCAGCTTTCAGGCCAGGAGTTATATGCTTTTGTTTTGCAAAGCACGGTAAATCTGAATGGTGACGTGAGAAGCTCTGGCATATCCGATGCTGTTTGTTCTTTTGGAGGAAGGTGGGGAGAAAAGCAAGTGAGGTTGAGAAGGGTAAATCAATCCACTTTAGAAATAGAGAGATGCAGCATGGCACAATGCCGTAATCCAATGGAGCCAGCATGTGCCGGAGAGACAGATCTGGGACAGAGAGAGGAGGGGTTGCAGTAATCCTCTGTCCCTCTGAAATCCCCAGCATGGAGCAAAGCTCTTGTTAGCAAATAAGGATGGGGGAGTGGTAGCAATAGGCTGAATAAACACCCTTAAATTCAGCTGTAATAAAGTGCTGGGAGCCTGCACTGGAGCGCTTTCATAAACACTTGGGGACAAGGTTGTTCTAATTATAAAAGCTCAATCAAAGGGACCATCAGGCATGAAACTGTGGATTAATTCAGCTGCTTGAATATTTGTGGCAGAGTGGCAGTAACTTCCTTCTCCCTCATGCTGCCCTGAAAGTTTCTGGATGCTCTTTATCTGGCCATGCTTTGGACTCCTGTTAACAAAAGGGGAAAGGAGCACAAAGACCAGGAGGAGAAACCGTTTCAGTGCATTCACCCTCTGCAGGGTTATGGACTATGTCCATCCATCCCCCTCCCTTTCACCCCCTCCTACCTCAAAGTAGTTCCCGTCTCCATAAATGCAGTGAAAAGAAGACTGAAATTTTTGAGAGCTGAAAACTGTCAGGAAAGGATCTGGAGCCCTCAAAAGGAAAATCCAACAATTTCCCTGCATTGCAAATTCGAGGGTCAGGTCCTCCATAGGCCATGTCTCTGTTGGAAAATATTTAAGATTGACTAATAATAAAGCATGCCTTCTGCTCTAACTGTTGCAATTTTAGGGTTAGTTTTCTAAACCTTCTCTTGCAGACTTGAAACGTTGTAAAGTTCCTTGTTCGTAAGAAGCACAAAGAAATGGCATGATGGCAGTGGTTAGGAACTATAAGAACATCCCCCTTTTCTCCCCTGATCATGAGAGTATCGAGATCATCGGATCTGGCAACAGTCTTTGAAAAGATGCTGTGAATATACCAGTGAGGAGTTGTTTCAGACCTGTTGGTACCTTATGCTTGCAGAAAGCCCTGCCGGTGGCTATTGGAAAGCATCCTCCTTGTTCTCCTGGAGGGTGATTCGGAGAAAACTCCAGGAACAAACGAGCTAACAAAGTTTTCCAGTTGATATCAGGTATTCTTTATTGCGGCGCCGGGAGGCACGGGGGATAGCTCCTCCTAACGCGCGTCCCCGTATTGCCACCCAGGCCATCCTTACAGAGTCGCTTGGGCATACATGAGACTACACACGAATTGTATCATTTTCCAGAAAGGTTCCCTCATACATACAAAATGTGATGATGGTCTTTGAGAGTCATTTACTTCTTCCAACAGTCTTCATGACCGCAGGCAGTCTTTGAAGCACCATCTTAATTAACATAACAAACATAGGAATCATCCTGTCTCTCTACTTATCGGGTAGCTTAACTGCTCCCATTCTGGACATTTGCTAGTCCTGATACTCCCCAGTAGATGCTTACACCAACTTAATGGGTTCATTAACATAGCAATCATCCTGTCCCTCCACCCATTAGCCAGTTTAACTGTGCCCATCTCCAGGTCCTGTTTTCTATTCTATTTCTCTTTCACTTTTTGTACTAAGGTCCTAAGGACCTTAAACTACCTTCAAGCACCCCCATTACAAAGCCATCAGGCTTAACCTTACTTAGAACTGATTTCACTTTGTGCTTTTGTGCCTCCTCCTTTCAAGGAGCTTCCCACCAGGTCCATCTTTCTGCTCTCAGCTTCCCTCAGTGTTTCCTCCTCTGGGGACTTCCCTCATTTCAGTCTTTCACTTCACATGCAAAACCGAACCCAAACCCATCTCCTGTCCCAACCATTTCTCCCAGCCCATTTTTGGCCAAGAACGTGGAGTAAATGGAAATGCTTTACAAACAAGCATTCAGAGGGGAGAATGGGCCTATTTATCTCCTAATACAGTGCCTAAAAAAAGGAGTCTTTCTTTAATTGCATTTGGAATCTATTCTAACGATTTACCCAGGAGAGTGTTAAGATGTCAAGGCTTTTTCATTAGTAATATATCCCCCAACAGAATCTTTGTTAGGATAGGTTAAGGCAGTAAATAGACCATTAATTTACAGGAATATAATTAGTAGCTTGCAGTTAGTCATGAAAATAGTCAGATTTCTTTTGGCGTTATTCAATGGTAAGATTTAAAACAAACGGAGAAGCAGCAGGTCAAAAACCACCCAGGCCAAAAAGCAGCAAAAGGTATTGATTGAAATTGCAACAATAACCTTAACTCTGCCCCAGTGACCCAAACAAGAGAATTTATGCAAATAAGACACATTCCCCAAGTGGTAAATAACGAACACAGAAAACAGCACCTATTTTGAGCAAATATCAATACACGGCTGCAAAGTAGCTTGTTGCAAGTGTTGTGTGTATCCCACATGTAAAATCGCCAGTGGTATAGCATAGAATCATAGAGTAGTTAGGATTAGAAAGGACCTTAAGGTCATCTTGGTCCAACCCCTTGCCATGGGCTTGGATGCCTCTACTAGACCATGTTGCCCAAGGCTTTATCCATCCTGGCCTTGAACGCTGCCAGGGATGAAGCATTTATCTGAGGCACTTCTTTTCTTAAGGTGGGTAATATTCAGATTTCCAGTGAAAGTATTTTATTAGTTATTATTCATATAATTGACAGGTTTCTCTTTGCAACACTGTCATCATTTTGGGGAGAGGAACTGGAAGAAAACAATTTGTAAGGTCAAGGCCCTCTAGACCTTCAGAACTAGGAAAAAGAAAGTTCTAATACTAAAATACTTCTCAATTCAAAGTTACCTTTTATTATTATGAATTTTAGACTATTATCATGAAAAAAACCCCTTCATTTGACTCAGGCTGAGTGAAAAACTCATTTGATGAGGGTTTTTTATACCTCCTTAGTAGACAGGTTGGTTTCACATGGGTCAGAAATCCGCTTTGAGCCAGTTGTATCCTTTTGGAGTGTATGACTGCAACTCGCAAAGCACAAAGGAATTTTCAGGGGTCAGGATCTGTGCTCATAGGACACAGCTTATAAACCATAGGCATTGCTCAACAGGTGAAATAACAATGTATATTAGACAGCAGTTAATGCTGCACTTCTAAATGATAGCGAATGACCAAACTGAAACAAAAGGAGCAGTAATAAGGTTATTGTGTGCTGGACCAAGAAGAGCAAAGTTCAGCTGCATCATGAGATGAATGGATTATTGCTTCTCAAACCAGACCTTTTTGTAGCAGCTGAAGTGGAAACAGAACAAATAAAGTCTCATTGAAAAGAAGGTAACAAAAGCCATTTAATTTCTTATATTAACTCCTCTTACTTGTTTGTTACTGCTGGTAATGTAGAGGTGCTGTAGAGGTGGGTAGGAAATACTGAGATTTCTTTATGAGAGTTTTGCCAGGAACATTCTCTTTTACATATATAAGTTATGGGGGTTTCTTTAAGTTGGAAAAATATCTGCCAGAACAATTCCTAGAAAAACGTCCTGGGAAAATAAATATTCATAGAAATAGAATAATTTCCCCATTATTTTCTTGAATTGCTCTTTCAATGACATTTAAGAGGAGTCCGAACTTAATCTTTGCTTGTTAAGGCTTGTAACTTCACACTTTGCTATTGAATGAGACCAAAAGCATAACATAGGAACTGGGAAAACTGAGGCAGGGAGTGATTTCTTGCTAGCAGAAGTCTGCAGAAGGAGGCAGCACTATTACAGCTCCAGGTCCCTGATGGCATCATCTGCCAATGACTCCCATGGGACCGAGACCCGCAGGCAGCATTGGTCGGTGGAGATAGGGGATGCAAATTCTGTCTCTGCTTTCCTGCCTTTGTTACCTCTAATCCAGACACATTGACAGCAGGACAGACTCCTACTGGGACAGTGCCACAGCTTGACCCTGCAGATGGTAAGGATCTCGCGAAGTCTCTGTGTTGTAAAGCTCTGATGCAGGGTGGAGAATTTTAATAAGGACAGGAAAAAGTAGTGAGAGACAGGGAGAAAGGGATACATTGCACAGAACCTGACCTTATTTCCTCAGAGTGTGCGACTAAATCACGCAGCTAAAAATAGGTAGGTGATTTGCTTTGATGCTGTAGGATTTTGCTGACACCACTTTTGTTACACATATAAATATAGAGATTTAATATAATATTTCCCTTACTGCAGTGTCTTCTATTAAGGCAGTGCTGAAGTCCCGAGAGCTGCTCGCTCTGTCTGCTGCTTTAAGCTGTGAGCTACAAGCCGAGACTTCTTGGCTCTGCAACTAAAATGCTGCTGGCCTTTGGGAAAATACATGAGAAATGTCCTCCAGAAGGGATGTTTGGTTTCCAGCATTGTTCATTCCTGGTTCTCCGAGATGGTCACTCCAAAACCATTGGGAACTTCCAGGGTTGTTTGTTAGGAGTGACTGCTTTGAGGAATCTCGGTCCTGGTCTCCGGCATCTTTATAATGGGGAGAACAAAACCAGTCTGCCTCTAAGGGGGTCTCAGGCATGGGGACAGCAGTGAGGTGGCATGGGGTGAGCACTAAAGAGGGGAGATTTAGGTTGGATATAAGGAAGAAGCTGTTCCCTGTGAGGGTGCTGAGGCGCTGGCACAGGGTGCCCAGGGAAGCTGTGGCTGCCCCATCCCTGCAGTGCTCAAG
>JAOEHX010031059.1:0-12248 GCA_025448015.1 Bolborhynchus lineola
AAAAAACATTGGTGTTATCAGCGCTGTTCCCAGGCTGAAAGTGAAAAACACAGCACTGCACCAGCTACTAAGAAGGAGAAAAATGATTGCTACTCCTGAACTCAGGACACTCTTAAAAGCAGAGGACAAAATTATTTGAATTAGAGATGAAAGAGGCATTTTTCACACAGAGTTAGAAAAAAACTAAGCCCAACATTAACTACAATCACATTGGCTTATGGCTTCATGGAAATAATAGTAGCTGTTGGCAGGACAGGAAATAAACTGAAAGATATAAAAACTGATGCAAGCATGGAATATATGAATTAGTCAAGTAACCTGATAACGATATAAAAAAAAAAAAAAAGAAAAAGAAACACCAGCTCCACTGACCTTAATAAGCAGAAGAGAAAAGAAAACATGAAATAATTAAAAATCCTAGAGCAGAATAAGAAAATATTTTTTTTGTTGTGGGTGGTGGGTTAAACATAAACAGTTCTCACTGGGATGAGTAGGGAAAACCAGGTGCCTGGTGTATCCTATAGTCTTAGATGGGAAAATACCTATTTAACTTAGACATCTATGAAGTGCTATTATTGCTGCACAGTGGAGAAGGTCCTCTAAATGCCTACTTTTCATACATACATATTGAGTGCAGAAATGTAGATGTCTTTGAAGGTTTCTAGAGGAAAGTCTATTTTATGCAAATTAATTGTAAGCAATGAAATAACATACATAGGTTCCTCCTCCAGATGTGCTGAAACAGAAATCCTCAAAGGTAATTTTAGCAGAAGAAGCAATCCTGAATTATTGGGCTTGGAATCTGAAATTTGGGACAGGGGATATTCTCCAGCATCATCAACAGTGCTTATGGCATGTCTTTTCTTCCTCTCTGAAAAAAACTGAAATAAAGATTTAAGTGTGATTTCACCAGACTATTTTATCAATGTTATAATAAATCAAATAAACTCTGGGGCAAACCAGCAGTTGTGTAAGCTAAAAAAAAAAAAAAAAAAAAAAAAAGCTCATTCAATCTACATTAGCTGCATGGAAATCTGAAGTACAGCCACATAACCAAACCTGAAGTGATTTGAAGTTAGCAAAATACTTGAATAAGACCTAGAGTGCATGTTTTTCCCTTGTTTTTACATGTTTATAGGCATACATTTCCCCACACATTTTTATGAATTGTCAGCATTATCATTACTAGAGAAAACAGACAATGCATCAAGATGCAATACATCAAAGAAACAATGTATCCAAAGAGTGATGCATATTGCCTCTGATGGAAAAGATAGGCAACTATCTAAATGAACTGTGATCCAAATTGCTTTTTCCTGTGTCTAGCAATTCCTACTTCACAGAAGAGCACAATGCAGAACCTAGCAAGGGATCCTCCAGAAAGCAAGACAAGGTATTTCTAAATATTCTACCGTGTGAATAGTGAAAACATAAAAAAATATTCAGAATTGAACCAGCAGACTCTCCATTCATATGCAGTATTAACTGCCTTGACAAAAGTAACATGCACATGTCAATATTCATTAGGAAAATCAAATCATGTTAATTTATTTAAAGACTATCATATTATGAAGCCTACCCAATGTAACTGATTGCTTAAGGGAGATAATTTGCAATTTTAGTGGACTGTCTACAAGTTCCACTGTTCACCTTGGGTGAAAGTCGTGCCTAGGTATTACCAACATGAGTATGGGTACTTTATCCGTGTTTCAATATTTATTTACCTTTGGTTTTAAGTTATTGAAATTAATTGGAAAAAATGTGTGTCAAATAGCTAAGAAGTCAAAAAGATTGATTTCAGTTTCACAGAAGTGTCTGTCTATATTTTTTCTTCTATTTTTGCCCATCACATTTATGTCCTCCTTATGCCATTGTGATCTTGCTCATTTTCATCATCAACAAGAAGCAGCATTTTCTGAAAAAGTGATAAACACTGTTACCAACTTTAAGAAATTTTTAATGGGAGATATACAGGGTGAAAATTTAAGGAAATGATGAAATGAGATTTAGGAGTAAGTTTCAATCACTATTTCAAAAGATACACCTATGCAATTAAGTGAATCTGCAGCTAGGCTCCTATAGCTGGTGGACAATTCTAATTCTCTCCTCTCCTCTTCTCTCTTTTCCTCTCTTTTTCTCCACATAAGCTGAGTGAGAAGGTCTAGCAGAAGAAAGACCTGAATGCATGATCAAAGAGCCAGAACAAAATAAAAAATACACCAGAGAAATTAAACTGTAGTATCAACAAAGACACTCTTTTCAGCAAAGTAGAAAACAAACTCAGACCTAAAATGCAAAGTGAACATTTCTATCAGTCCTTTGAATGCCACTTTTTGTAAATAGACTTGGCCTACATGGTTTCCCTGGCTACAATAGGCTTCTTGTCATTCAAGGATATATGATGAAAATATGTAGTGCTTCATGATGACTGCATTCAGTGAGAGCCACTAAACACTAAAAACCTTAGAAGAAAGGCTTTTGAGCTTTCAATACACTAAGAATTGTCTGATTTACTTAAACTAATTTATTTTTAGGATACCTTTGAAAACAGATTCTGAAGACATTGCGTGATGCTACCAATTCAACACTGTCTGGTCTCATCTTTTATTCAGTGCCCTTGTATCAGTAAGATTAAATAATGCTGATTGTTAAAAAGCCTTGGTTTAACTTGTTTAGATATATCTGGAGATACATGCCAGACCTGACTTCTTGTAATATGTTGCTTGACAACCTGGTCCTTTGAACTCAATCTCGACTTGATCTTGCACCTCTATGTTGCCATGGCTCTCAGATAAAATGATACAACTATTTTACCCTAAAGGCACATCAACAACTAGCATATTGCAAAGAGGTCTCCTTGGTTATGTTTTCAGTTCTGGAATATTGATGCCCAAACTCTCTTCATTCGCAAGCATGCACATCATAATATTTCCTTTATAAACCTTCAGAATAGCCTTTGGGGGAAAAAAATAGGAAAATAAAATATTTTGAACTTCTAAAACTCCATTAAAATGATTATTAGGATCTCTACCCTGTTAACCTTTATGATCTCATTTTCCACAGTTGCTGTTAAATTGCTTCCTGCAAAGTGCCAGAACAGGTGACATTGGCAATACGTTCTTCATTTCAGCCATAGCTTCGATAGGCAAAATTTACTCTAATATGTTTTTGTCAATAATTATGATCCCCTAAAACAGATTGCACATATCTTCCCATAAGATGCAAGAATGTTAAAGTGCATACCTCTGTCACAGTGGACGCTCTTTGAAATATCAAAAACATACAGCATAAAATAAAAATACGTTATATATTTGGTACTAGCAAGTCATGTTGACTTGGTGAATTTTGTTTTTGTTGTGAAAGATTTGGTTCTGTAATTGTAGAGAAAGCCAGAATGAAGTGAATCTAGCTGGATTTTTTTTTTAATTTTAAGTGACGTCTTTTTACAACATTATTTTTCTTTCTTGAGCTATTCCTTTTGCCTTTTTCCCTTTTACTGTCTCTTCAGTGTATTTTATTGTGATACTTATGATTATGCAAATTTTTACTTTTTTTTATTCTCTTTTTTGAGACAAATTAACATATTTTTATTGACAACTTTAATTTTTGACAAAAAAAATATCTTCCGTTAGTGGAAAATATAAGAACAATTTTGCTGGCAAGTCAGTGTTGTCACTTCCCTCATTTCTGTAAGGCACTGCTCTCATGTATGCCCTGAAAGTATTTTTTCAAGTTAAAAGGAAGGATGTAGGCCTGATGCCTACAATCAAGGATATAAATCCATATATCAACTCAGAATTAGAATGGGATCACATTTCAAATACTTAGTACTCCCAGTTATCTGTGACTTGACTCTGAGAGCTAGATACTGCATGTCTTGCTACCAGATATATCATTTTGTTGTGATGCAACATTGCTTCAATGAGCATTTCTCAGCCAGTTTAGATTTCTCTTCTCCAAAGGACACAATTATTTTTCTCCAAGGAACGCAAAGTCTCAAGTAGACAGAGAGGGGGTTTTGTGATATTTATTACTGTTCTGTGGGTATTCCCTGTCCTCTGCCCTGTGAAGCTTGATCTTTTTTAAAAGTCTTTGAAGCATACATTATTTCAGTGCTCAAGAGATGTTATCATTTCAGTCAATGTTTCAGAAGGGCATCCTCTTACTGCCAGAGCACAGATAGGTCCCATTCACCTTAGTGTTATATAACAGATTCTTGAGTGAGATTACAGAAGCAGAGCAAAAACATACAGCTAAGAAATTATTCTCTATCATATGTAGTACTTTTACCACATCCATATCATTGAATTTATAGGGTGTGCAAGGGCCTCTCACATGAAAGATGCAGGATAACAAACAACCATATTCTTCATCCTGGAGAAGTTCATAAGATAGGGTCCTGATTCCTAATGATCAGAAAGAAGGAACTGTGGTGGAAGCTTTTTTATGTTTTTCTGGCATTTTTTTTTTCCTGTGTTGGAATGCAAGTCTTTTGGCTGTAGTACTGAAGCAATAAAGATTAAACTCCTAATTGAACTGTAACTATTCTTCATTAATATGACACATCTGATCTTGTAAAGAACTTCTGAAATTTAGTTATTTGTCAGTCAGTGCAAGTTCCTTGAATCCATTTCATTATCATTTTCCTTTTAATTATTGCTATTTAAAACAGTTTATTATGCGTAATCTTGTGCCCACATCAATACTGATATACATAGCATTAATCTTGTGTGGCAACAGCGTTGACTCTTCTGCCTCCTCACCACAAGCTTCTTTGCCATCAATTAAGCCACCATGACATACCACTTTAATTTTTCCATTAATTCAGATGTGATACACAGGATGATCTTCTAAATGCACCAGTAGGTACTCGGGAACTGCCAACCACAATGCCAGCATTTCCCCTCTCAATCCAGCTATAAAGACTTAAAAAAATACAAAGGGTAAAGCTGCAGGTTTAGGGGGGGTTCTCTCTATGTTTTTTTTGTTTGTTTGTGTTATTTTTTTTTTTTTTTTTTTTTGTTTTTATAATAAAAAGCCTGTCAGCCTTGCTCTATCTGGGACAACTGGAAATGGCAGCTCTGTCATGGGTAATCAGTAGTTTGAGGTAGGGACATTCTTGTCTGCCTGAGTCAATCATGTGGCTCCAGCCCTTTCAACCACCACACACTTGCCTCGCTCTTCCTCATTTTTTTAATTCACCCCCCAGGACTAAGTCAATTTTGGACACATTGCCTAACAGAGCTGCATTTCTGCAGAGGCTTTGCTGTCTTCCTGCTGCTGCTGGAGCAGGCAGCTCTAAGGATCTCTGGCCTATTTGCTTTCCAAGCTTTTGACTTTACCTGTGCTGCCCTTCACATGTTTCAAATGACACCAGACGTGACAGAGCAGAGGCATGGAGGGAGAAAAGGGAAGGAGAAGATGGCTTTGAAGGTAACGTGATTTTTCTGGTTTGCCCTACTGACTGCTTGCAAAAGGTATTGGCTGATGCCTCTGACTCCGTCCCATGCCCATGACTCTTGGCCACATCCTCAGTAGAGGAGGAATACTTGTCAAAAGATCTTTCATCAGATGGAAGGAGAGAAAATATTTCTTACTGGCAGGGTCTTAAATTATTGGAGGCTGGTGCTTTCTCATCACAAGGAACAGGCTGGCAGAAGGCAGCAAAATTGCATTATTCCTTGTAGTCCCATCCCAAGAACTGATGACTCTGAAGTGCCATAGTGTACCAAGCAGACATGGCATTTATGCTGCTTTATAAAACTATGATCCTATGCTTGTAGGGAATATCAACCACATTAATCAAAGTATGAAATAAACCTGAAAATGAGGACAGGGAAAGTAGGAAGTTATTTAAATACAACCAAGAGGGAATAAAGAAAGAGTACTTGCTGAGGAAGCCAGCAAAATGCTTCCTGAAACATAAAAGTTTAAAATACCAGCTGTAATTTCTTCCCAGAGGAATAAAATTAATTCAGAGAGTAAGGAAGACGACTCCAAGCCTGTGATGGATCGGGAGCCCTATACAGCAACTAGGGGCTGTCTTTTAACTCCTCTTTTCTTGAAAGGACAATGTAGAATGAAGCCTGTGAGAATAGGAACTTTAGATATTAGTTGCTTCTTATTTCAGTGGGATGCACTTAGCCCATTATACTGGACAGCTGTGTTGTGACAGTCAATTGTGCTGTGGTAAGACTAACACTGAGGAGAAACTGGATTTTTCAATAAAAGATGCCAGAGAAGAATCCTTCTCCATCCATCTAAGGGGAGACCATTACCCACTGAATGAAAATTTTATTGTAAATTCAATCTCAGTGAAAGCAATGTACTTGCATGAGAAACTGACAAAGGAGCAAACAAAGAGGATTTAAAATATACAGAATATTAAGGCATCTTGTTTCAATTAAATGGAGGCATGGAGCTTTATCTTTCAGTTACATGGTTTCTCACTGTAAGTGCTCAAGATAAACAAGTGAGTGCACAAGAGCCACTAGGAATTTGTATGCACAAAGTGCTAGTTTGAATATAAAATCAGATCAAAGTGAGAAGAGTTTAAAGAAACAGACTCTCTTGAATGGCAGCCTAGAAATGGATGACAGACTGCAGATGGGAGAGTATGCTGAAACAGAATGCTTGGATGTTGCTAGCATTTCCAATACTTTTGTCCTATTTAAACACCTGTGTCATCTGTTTGCTGAACAATAGGAGATGCCTGTAGTGTTGCAGTTCAGATTTCCAGTGGATGCAAAACTCATGAAACGTAAGATGAGGCTGAGCTAGAGCTTGATTATATTCAGAGAATAATTAACTATATTTACACACATACATTTGAAATGGTGCTGCCTGTCAGCAAGCAAACAAATCTCAGTCAGCGATTGCAGCCTACCAGATCCTGCTGCCTTTGGAGCTGAAGTTAGCCAGAAGTCCCTGGAGAGACATGGCTTTTCTGCATTGATGCATTTCCTTCTCACTGCTGCAAAATCAGTAATTTTTTTACAAAAATGCTTGTAAATATCTCCAAATAAGAACAGATCTTTCTGATATCAAAGACCTGTTTGAATGATACAAAAAATAAGAACTGGTACCATGCGGTCTTGCTGGCTGCAGTTCTCACTAGAAAGAAGATGGTCTAACATCAGGAGTTAGCAACTACTATGAAGAATGACTGCATTAATTCCATGGCATCTCCATGTCTGCTTAACACTGTATGATTAAAAAGGGTTAATGACAAAAATCTGAGTTTAATATTGCTCAAAATAAAACAATAACATATTTTGATTTCTCTCCAGCATATTTTCTATTCTGTATGGAAAATGTGTTTTTTTCTGGGGGGATGTTTGTTTGCAGTTGCTGTTTTTTCAGCCAAGGGAGCACCCATCTGCAGTGAATATAATTTTTAACTTCATGCTTGGATTGCAAATTAAAAAACTTATATTTTGACATGTCTGACAGCTTATCCATACTATCCAAAGTTGTCTTCTTGTTTACCTCACATGGCAAATACTTAATGCTTTAATAGACATACATAACTCTTAACCCTGATGTGAGAATCTGCCTTTAATTACGTCAGATACATCCAATATTCACAAGCTAAGTGGTAGAATGTAGTATGCTGACTTAAAAGAAAAACTTAAAGAATGCTTCTGATGAATGAACTGCAAATATGTGCACCTTTTTTTAAAATTACCAATTATATCTTTCTCATGAACTGTTCAATATATATTAATGCTGTTCTGTATGGATACGCTCATCTGACATAATAAATAGTCTTCACAAGCCAAAAAATGTGTCTAGAATCCAAAGTGGCCTTTGGGAGCCAGACATAGGAAAATTCAAGAAAAATTGTTGCACTACATTTTTAGCTCTCACATTTCACTCGTCTTTCTTGTTTTCTGCGCATATATGATATTTTTTCTAGTATAGCAGCTGGTTTTGCCTTTACAACATTCAAAGAAAATTATAAGGAAGTGCCTTATTTGAAAAAAAATCTGAATATAAAACTGTATACATTAACAGCATTGCCTTAATTTTGAGTTATTATTTTCATAATATTTGTATGCATTTTAGAGGGGTAGCAAGAAGAAAAAACTCCATTAAAAATCAGGTTTGGTACTGGTAATTTTACAGAACACAAAGTCAGTCATGTCACTCAAGAAACAAAAGCTGTGCCAAGGCAACTACACAGTGATAGGCTTTTACTATTTAACATGTTTCCCTGTTAAAGAGAGACAACAAAATACCTCAGAGAGATTTAGGCACTGGAAATTCAGTTAATTTCAATTTAATCATAATTTCATCAATTTCCATCCATAGAACTTTAATGTCTAAATGCCTTTGGGTATGTGGGTCAAAGAGATTCAACATATTTAATATCTGCATTCTTTCATACAGATTAACACCTATAAAATCTATCTGGAATAAACTTACCCTACTACAAAGGAGTCCTAATTTTCTTTTACATCATTACTATGGAAGCTGCTTTTCTTAATTAAACAGAAAACTTTATAGCGTCATAGTTTTTTATTTTGATCATATATGATTTATTAATGCTATTACAGAATGGTTGAGGTTGGAAGGAACCTCCAGAGATGATTTGGTACAACCCCCTACTCAAAAAAAGAGCCGCTTACAGCTGGTTGCCCAGGACTGTGACTAGACCGACTTTGAGTGTCTCTGCGGAGGGAGACTCCACAGGCTATCTGGGTAACCTGTGCCAGTGTTCATTCATACTCAGTTTTCTGTTTTCTGATGCTCAGAGCCTCTTGTGTATCAGCCTGTGCCTTTTACCTCTGGTCCTGTCACTGGGCACCACTGAAATGAACCTAGCTCCTACCCTCCTATACACATGTATTCTTACACACATAAATGCACATTTAAAGATCCATAGATACCCAAAATTATTATTCTCCCATCTAAGTCTCTTGCTACCTACCTCGTTTGGTGCATTAGTATTGTAGAGGTTTTGTTATGTCAAGTAAAAATAAAAACCAACTCTGATTTTATTTTTGTATGCTTCGTGTTTCTCATTTTCAGTAGGAATTTTTTACTGTATAATATTAATGTGATTCTTCAGATGTGCCCTGGAATCCAAGTTCTTTTCCCCCAAATGAAAAAGAAATATACGACTATTCTAGATTTCAGTTTGCCTAAATAAGTGTCAGCTGAAGTAACGCATCACTTCTACTCTAGCACTTCTGTTTGGTTCCTGGATAAGAAAGAACATTTCAAGCTCAGCTGTTTAATGCAGCTTCTGCATTCTCTGTATACATAGTGAAGTGAGAGTCAGGTGCCTATAAAGGACTGCACATAAATACTTTCCCTTCCTTTAGGTACTAAAACTGTAAAATATAGTTTACCACTAGATCCAATCTCTGTATGTTTTGCTTCTCACTCATGTAACTATAACAGTTTGATTCCTGCTAGAAAATAACCACAGCTATATTTTCTGCATCTTCCCATATCTGGCTCTCTATAGGCGCTTGTATCTGTTCATCGTAATGGTTCCTGCATGGGCTTTTGTCCATACTGGCTTTTATGGAACAAGCTGTTGGCTAAAATATTTGCAGCTAAATTTTCATACTGTTCACACATAATGGAATTTATACTCACATCTTTTTCATAAGCATCATTCGTCCTAAGGATTCATTCATATATTGCACTTTATGACTCTAAGATGCTTGTCCTAAATTTGCCATTCAGATTTCTCTTCTGTTTTTCATTGGTCATGCATTTAGAAGAAAGAACAGTAGTACATAGTAAAGAGTAACAGCTGCAATGGCAACAGAAGCAACAATGCAATTTTACTAGCCATGCCTATAATAATATATACGATTGACACAGATGTGTTATTTGCAAAGTGCCAGCTGCCGGCACTTCTTGTTGACTATAAGTGAATGAAAAAGAAATGAAACAGATTATTTCCATGACACACCACTTTCTTCATAGATATTTCAGCAAATGTAAGGGCCTGTTTCATAGCTGAATATATATTACCCTTGAATCCATTCAATTTGTATTAGTTTTAGAATTTACTCTGTTAATTAGAAAAGGTCATAAGATTAATAAGTAGCCATTGCTAATGTATGCAGTAGACTAACCTTCAGTTGATGTTTTTTCACAAAGAAGAAGTAGAGATTCATTCATTCAAATCATAGTGAGCAGTTTATCCTATCTTTCAAAGCTGGTCTTTATAATCTCTGAATCATGAATAATTTCTAAAATACCTGCCAGAAAAGACAACAAAAACCCAGCAAAATACCCTGTCAACATAAAATGATACATTGCAATTTCAAACATTTTTACGGAAAAATTGATTTTCAAGGAATCCTTTGTAGATGTAAAATGAGGTAGCTTAGAAACACACAGAGAATACTACAGATTGTGAAAAGACCCTTATTTGTTAAGAAAATGAAGTGTTAACTACTTGGTACAGTGGGCAGTCTATTTTTTTGTTTTCAGGGCTTTAGGCTGACTCTTGGCAAGTGCTCCAACCCAAATTTGAGATTCATGATGATGGTCTAAAAGGGCAGGGTTCTTTCTGCGGGTGAGCAAGATCACAATGCCCAAGCTCCAGCTGAGAAGAAAATCATCTGGTGTTCTCTGTGGTCACACAGAGCAGGGGTTCACTGCAATGCAGTGTCAGGGTGTCCTCTAGATATGTGGTTAGTGAAGAGATTCTTCCTTGGTTAGATGCGTTTCCTGATAAGATCACTCAGACATGAAAAAGGCTAGTAAGGTCAAACATTTCTTGTTGCTGAAAGGTGAAGCATTCACTACACACTATATCCCTAATTATTTTACTACTGGCTTACTGAACTAATCACTTTTCCTTCTGTATCGACCTTTTCCCCACTGAAATTTGGAGGAAAATACTCCAAGATGATGCAGAATACCCAGATGGTCTTAACATATAATCTGTGTTCAAGTACAATAATTCGTCCACAGCTGCTCTGCCAAGATCTCATCTTCTCACTTCCAGTGCAGCTGGAAGAGAAAGAAAAAATTTCATCATCCATCGCCTAATTTTTGCTATAGACAGAAGGGACAGGTCAGATTTTAAGTATCTTCTCACATACAGGTTATAGTTCAGCCACTTCAGTTTATCATGACTTTTTTTGGGTTGCAACTGCTGGAAAAAAAAATATTTTCTAGATCTTTAGAAATACAGAGCTAGAAAAGAGCTCAGAAGATCATCAACTTCCCCTCCTACTTGTAAACTGCCTGAAGATTTCCTCTAACATTTTTTTAAAAAATGAAAAAAAAAAATCTAAACCTATTCTTTCTTGCCAAACATGCTGATTTCAATGTATAAACTTCATTCAGATTTCAGCTGCAGAAAATGTATGATCTTTTTATTTAAAAATCTTATTTGAAGATTTGGAAATGATCTGTGTGAGTCTTAAGAAAATAAATTTAGCAAAAAAAGAGAATATTTTCTACAGATTCACCTTTCATTCTTTAAATGCTTTAATATTATGTAGTAAACTTAAGGAAATTTCTGTTAATGAAATTAACATTACTGAAAACAAAGTCGAACAAGTATTTATGTAATAAATGGCATTTGATACATAACTTAGCACCTGTAATTGATATACCCTGTATTTAATATTAGTCAACACAAGGAATATTAAATGCAAGGGAAAAAATCTGTCTAATGCAATAGAAAGATTCTGTGGTGCAATAATTGAATTAAACACAAAACCAATTTTAGTTTCCCATTTACGTATCCTTTAGTATGTTTAATGTCCTTTTTCACTGATAATACAAACTGAATTAATTCCTGCACTTTCCTGTGCAAATTGTTCTGGTGAAATATAAGTTCAGAAATGTATGAAAATATTTTCAGAATTGCAGGCAATGGTCCATATGTACTTTTATGTCCCTTTTAGACAGAGTTTTCTCTGTTCATCTTTTGAAGGCATGAAAATATCTGTGCATTTTGATTCCTTAAGAGTACCCACAACTTCATATGTAAAAATAGCTTATATTAAAAGTATGTCAAAGTTCTTTATTATACTGTAAGAACTTACTGCTTTATATAAATACAGATTATAAAACTGTTATATTAGAAATTAAATATTAATACACAAGGTGCTTTCAAAACACAAGCCTCAAAATGCAGTTCATATTTAACTTTTAGGGCCCAACTGAAATTCCTCATGACTTTTCAAAATAAATATGAACAGTTACTAGGCATTTTTTTTATGACTAAAGGCTATCTACATTAGTCTGCACTGACTAATAGTTAA
>JAOEHX010031059.1:12348-23283 GCA_025448015.1 Bolborhynchus lineola
TTTTTGTTTATGACTAAAGGCTATCTACATTAGTCTGCACTGACTAATAGTTAATGGATAGATTTTCCAATATAGTTTTGAAGCATCTAAAACTACTGTCATACAGTTTATCCCCTGTACTGCTACATCACTGGGAATGTTTAATGAATAAGGGCAAGGAGCTTTTTAAATGTGGTCTAAACTTCTACAGACTTCAGAGGGAGCTTATCAAAATGATTGACTAGCAGAGGTTTTATACAGTGTTTGAAAGTTTATTTGTACATTTGCTTGCAATGTGGTTACATGGTTAAATAGAATTTGGTATTTATGTTGCAACACATCTTGAAGCAGCTAACTAGAATATTAGCTAGTTTACCTAGCAGTTGGGACACATGAAGTTATTAAATTGGAGTTCCATATTTATGAGTCATAAATCAGATTATGCACGCAACTTTGGTGGATTATTTTTTTAAAAAACCTTTATTTTCAGTAGGCACCATCATAGTATTGTGCTACCTCTGCTTAATATCCCTTTCCTTTTTGCACTCCCTTAATTATTTGCGTCTACTTACTTTTTCTATCAGACATCTTCTCTTGTTTCCTGCTGGATTACCTTCCTTACAACAGGCATTTCCCCACCTCCTCCTTCCCAGCTGCCAAATCAGCCTGTAAATAATTACTAGAGTAAATGTCTAAGTTCTCACAAAAATAAAGTTTCAGAAAAGTGTGCAATTACTGTTAATTGTACAAAATGTTAAAAATGAAGACAAAAAGGTATTGAATTTAGAGAACTTTCTCTAGTTTAAAGGCATAACTGTTAAGGAATCGCACTCATTGGGGTTACTGGCACTCCTAGCTGGGAGCAGCGGATTGGGGAGCCCCTGGTAGCTGCTATGTGACATTGATGGTCTTGTCAAGTCTACAGATGGAATTGGTTGAAAACGACATCAGTTTTAGGGAATAGCTCCAGGAGTATCAAGAAAGCTTCTGGCTTGCTAGAAATTTGTGAATTTTTCTACACACAGAGCTAGGGGGAGGACATTTTTTTCCATACATCTCATATTACATGGAGAACCTTGACTCAGTCATTCTCACTTCAGATTTTCAGTTTTCTTCCAATATCTTGCCTGAAAATATGCTTAAAAATTGTAAGTGGTTTTCTGTTTGAATGTTTCACATGGCCTCATGAATGTTCTAATGTAAATTAAACACAGTCTTATTGACCTGATCTGTATATTTAATACCCAGCAGGCATATTCCAAATGTTTTCCTGTTGATCTCTTACAGTGCATAAAAGATAAACCTAATAGTCTCTGATTTATTTCTTCAATGTTTCTGAATTATGTTAGGTTTATTCTAATATTGTGTATGGAAAAAGGGACACAGGTTACTGAGCTCTCATGCAGGTTTTAGGAGGAGCCTAGGGTATGGACATCTACTTAACCATCAGTTCTAATCAATGTCAGTGTCTGGTCAGGTGAACACTGGTTTAACTGCAATGGTTGACCCACTTTATTTCTCTTCCACAAGTAGGTTATGTTATCAGAAGTCCATTTTTCCATACATGAATGGTATGACCACAAACCCTGCAGTTACAAGGATTAAACTCTCAACCCAGATTATTTTAAAAGATCAGAAAGCCCACAATAGCTTGCTAAATTATCTTGCTTAAAAATTAGTATCTTTTACAAAAGTTCTGATATTAGTGCCCTGAAAACAGAGGTATAACTGTTCAGTGGTCAGTGGATAACTGCCTGAACATGCAGAGGAATGAGGTGTTTATTTTCAGTGCTCATAAGTCATGGACAAAATAACCCAATCCTTACATTGTGATCCTTCTTTCTGGAGATTATGCATACATTTAGTGTCATCTGAAGAAGCCACCATCTTTCCCTCTGGTCTGACAAGATTAATTTTATTTTTTTTTAAAACCACACCTATGGAAAAGAACAACCAACCTGAGACTTTGTGAAAAGTAATTTAAAAAAGTAGTTAATTTTATTACTTCCTTTCCTTCTTACATTTACATGAAAAGGGAAAAAATAAAGCAGAAACCAGGGCTATGCCACTCATTCCTCCACCATCTATCTGTCTGAAAGCAACAGGAGAAATCGTTATGTACACAGGTCTCTAATAGTGGTCATATACAGAGACTCTGCAAAAGTAGAGGACTGAGATGCACATCATCCAGGCTTAGGAATGATGTTAAAGAATCCCAGATGCTACGTGAGAAACAGATTTAAAGGAGGAACAGAATTACTAGGCTCACGCTGGAAAGAACAATATTGATTTTGAGATTTAGGGGCAGAATTAACTGCTCGGTGAGGAATGAACAGATGTGCATTCATTAAAAATTTCTCTCTCTCTTTTGCTCAGACACATATACACATTCCCAATTTAGGTACCAATTATTTCTATTTCGTATTGCTGTTTGTTTTGCTTTTGCCCCAGCAGATGCTTAAGGTTTTGAACCATGGGAATTTGATCTTCTTTTCAGATGAGTTCACAGAATCTTAATGTGTTATATTTTCATGTGATTACAAAAGAGTTCTGATGGAAGAGAATTCGTATGTGGGAAAGATATAAAGAACAAAAACCACATTACCTGTCTTTATAGAACAGAAAACGTCTGCTTATACATTTACATGTATAAAAAATTTCTGCCAGAGGCATTTAAAATTATCATTTATTCTCTTTAATTTCATAAAAATCTTCCCATGTCGACACATTATAAACTTGCAAAGAGAAGCTGACAATGGAAGCTTGGTCCACCATGAGGCAGAATGCTTTAGTAACTACTTGCTCTTGAAAATCTATAAATGTCAAGACTGTTAACTATTTCAGTGTCCATCAAAGCATGTCAGAAAAGAGAAAGTCTTAAGAGGTGCTCAATCAGCTATGAGTGACAGCCCCTTTTTCTGCTATGAATTTACCAGTTTGGAAAGTATATTTTATTTACCCTTTCTCCCACAGTGCAGGAGCTCAGCATTACTCTGCAAGGCACCTGACAGGATAGGCCTCTGTTGTAATGAGGACACGTTTCAGACGCACTTAGTCATGATGTTGCCCACCTGAATTCAAACAGAGATATGCTGGCCCTCAGGAGACACACATCTGGAGCTGGACAGCTGTTCACCTGTGGTAACCCACAGATGGCTGGTGTGTTCAGGCCCACCTTTGCATTTTTGGACATAACTATACTTCTTTCAGGGGAAGTCTTGCCAGGGAGGAAGCTTAATGAAGCAAGAGTTTCCTGGGATCAGCGTCCGGTATTTCAACTTAGGACATGTCAAGATGTGAGAGCTGAGACACGGCATATGAGCGTGTTTCAGATATTTCTGCAGCCCTCATTCAGCTATTTCTGATAACAGCAGTCTCTGAATAATAATGGGCTGTTACCCTCATTTAATAACTGTCCTAATCCAAAGTGCCCAGGTCTGAAAAATATGACAGCTAAGTAGTTTGAAAATGTTACTATCAAATAGTTGGAGAGCAGTCTAATGAGCAAGTTGTTATAGTCTGTGGCTAGCAAAGCTCTACACAGGACTCTTATGATGCTTTATGGAAGAAAATGTTCAAATGTGTCATTAAAAATACCTAATGTGTACTGAAAAGTGTTACTAATGAGTGCTGCTTTTGCACGCATTCAGCATACAAATAACATAAGTGAATAATTCAAAAACGCACGTAGGAAGATGACAATCAAAGGGAAATGAACAGCGTACTCCATGAGGAAATGCTTAATTGTGTGAAGAGGAATTGTAGTTTTGATTCTTTATGTTGAACTGCTGACCAAGCGCATCCAATTTTGTGGTGTTTGATCACAATGTTATGTATAGGTTTATTAACAGCCATAACTGCCCCCAGATAAAGAAATCTATGACAAAATCAATACCAAGCTGGTCAAATGAATGTGTTCCCTTAAGAAGACAGAGGTAGATGTGAACTCTGGATCAGCTATCTGTGGCCAGTGGAAAATCATCTGTATGTGGTAAGACCTGAAAAAGGAGAAAATGCTGAAACTTCCTGGAGAGCTGAAAAAGGCCAGTGGGGCAGAGCAGCAACTGGCTGGTAGGAAAAAGGGGCCCTGCAAGGGCTGACCAATGATGTAACATTATGTAAATGTAGGTTAGAAGAATGTTGCCAGAGATTATTTAAATAAAAATTACTTGGAAGCAGTGGAGCCTGGGTGAGTATTTTGTTTTATTTATTTTTTTTTTTAATTAGAGGGAAATTATTTGAGTTCAAGATATTTAGTGGAACACCAGAAAAGAGTATTTAGGTGTGTTGTACAATCCTAGTCACTGGAGGATTTTATGTCAGGATAGACAAATATTTGTCCAGAATAAATTGAGAGACAAAGAAAGCAAAAGACCCTTATAATTCAGGTAAGATATATATATAGAAAAGATGAGAAAGATACTTGGGTATGTGTAGGCTTTCCTGCACTGGTATCAAGGACACACTGTACAGATCTCCGCTACTCTTGCCTTGTAACATGAGACTAAAAAGACAAAAACGGTGGTCATCTCTTTGCACATTGGGTAGTATGAAATATTTTTTCTTTTACTGCATATGAGGAGCACCACTTCATTCTCCATATCCCTGAGAAGGTCTTTCTTACTAATACACTTCCAATTAGAGTTCCTCAGGGAGCCAGGGTGTTCAACATATAAAAACATCTTGCAAGTGGAGACAACATGAATCATTTTACACTGTTCTGGGATGAGGAAAATACTTAATTTTATCTCCCAGGAAACTAGGACATCCTGAAACCTGTTCCTGTTATGATCTCTAGGGTGTGGGGCTGGGGATAAGAATGAAATGAATCAGGATTTAGACAAGTATCTGAAGAAGGCAGGCTGGCCAGGTGTGTCAAGCAGACCTGATGGGTTGTCCAATGACAAACTGGTCTATACTGCATGCTCTGTCTAATCACACAGCCAAAACACTTATAAGAAAGCAGAAAAGCTAAGGAAAAGGAAGGAAATGGAGGGATCATTCATAAAGGGGTTATAAATTGTTTTCTGCTTGCCTTTTTAAGGTCTCCGCTTTGGAATTACAAAGCAAGAATGATTATTCTCAGCCATAGCTTAACAATTTTTAAGGTGGTGACAGGGTGGCAGGAATGGGATAAGGCAAAATTTGTGAGATAATAAATGATACAGGGACTTTGGGAAGAAAGGACAGAAAACAACTTTTAAATGTGATTTTCCAGTGTGCACCAGAAAATGACATAAAAGTTATTACCCCCCAGTCTTTCCAGATGAAAGTTTGAAGAGAGAGAAAAATATTTTCTTCACATTATTTCTTGGTTGTGTCTGTGATTTTATAAGAACTTGTCACACATCCCAATATATAATGCCAAGATTCACAGATATTTCTTTGTGCTTGTAGAAAGTAGTTGTCTTCTGTAAAGAATAATCCTATTTTTCACTTTCAGAGCTACTTTGCGAAGAATTGCTGCCTGCAGTGATTAGGTATCACCTGATAAATTATTTTAAGCAAACAATGACAACAGACAAAATATCAACAAAAATAGAATCAGTAAAAGCAAACTCTGTGTGCTCCTCAAAATAAGTGTCCTTTTAGATAATGAAAGAACCCCAGTCTTGAATTCCTTTGGCTTCAATTCCTTTCTAAGTTACCTTTTGCTTTTGTATGCTTCTTTTCCTTCCCTTTGTGATTGTTCCCTATGTGCAGCTGTTAAAGTTATTTTTAGGTACAGACAGAGATTGCCTGTAGCACCGACTAAATGAGACTGTCACATAGGAAGGCTGTAAATGCACACAAATAATAAAGCAAAATCTAGGACTTTGGCTACTGCCACCTGTTCCTAATAACCTCTCATGGCCCATGGCAAAGAATGAAAGTGAAGATGAAACAATACTTTCAATTGCATAAGGGGTTTGTTTTGCCTGGGTGGTACTACGCAAAGGGTGTGTCGCAGTAATCACTGTGGGGACTGGCATAAGAAAAGACATAATGGGAATGCTGGACACTGTGAAAGCTGTCAGATAAAGGTTATAGAAAGCTGCCCAGCACCCTCTAAAGAGAAGTGCAAACATTTGGCCTGCTCAAAACTGAACGATGAGATTTCCTCATACACTGCCGGAAGGAAAAACAGGGAATTTACAGAAATCTGGATGGGAGTAGAATGACTTCACTCTACTCCAGGTCAGTGTGTGAGCTCATCTGTGGGTACAGCTCAGACCTCATTTCTTAAGGATATATGGTTTGCTTATGAGACAATGGAAGGCTAGTGAAGTATCAAAAGATAAAAGAACAAAAAAAGAGAAACCATATGTATATTCTTTTGAGTTGCATAAATTATTTCTGAAATAATTCTGAATGCCAATCTTAGCTATGGTGTCCAGAATGAGCCAATAGCATCATAGTAGCTGCTCAAACACCCAAGATTAATCTGGTATTTCACAATTAGTTCAAATAAGAAAAAAAAAAAAGTGAAAAAGAAAAAAAAAAAAGAGCAGAAATTAAAGCTGCTCACTGGTTCTTTGCAAATACCTCAAGACTATAGGTATTATTGTATTATTGAGAGACTGGAGAGTAGATGCATCAAATCGTGAAAAGGTGAATGAAAATATTCATTATTCATATAATAAATGCAATAATGAACTCCTTTTAAGGAACCTAGGATTTAATTAAAAACTGAACAAAACTAACAAGCTTCTAGCTGTTGTAATAAATGTGGAGGAAATTTTCCAGACATAAATGTTTTCAGAGACACAGCAATGATGTGAGTGCCTCTGAAGTGAATGTCTACCCCCTCTGAATTACCTTTGGCCTCTACTCATCTCACTGTGCCACAAGGAGTTCAAGCCATCAGAAAATAATGAAGACTTCAATCAAGTCACCCCTTGGGGAAGATTCACGCCAATGACTGAAATAAATAAGGAAAAAGACTTGCTTGCAAGTTTCCATTTCATGCTAAGATAAATTTGCTCACATTTTTGCAAGAACAAGAAGCAAAGCTAAAAGAAAGTCATAGTTGTCAGTCATGAACCCAAGCATTCAAAGTGTTTCCTCTTTAGCATAAATTTAGTACATTTTCAACATTTTTCTTTTAATTGAGTTGTTGAAAGTATGATTCACTGAAGACAGCTGCCATACTAAGAAGTCTGGTAAACATCTCGTGATCTCATAGTGAGCTGGACCATGCATGAAGACAATAATCAGCAGACTTCAAACCAGATGAGAATAGAAAAGTAGATGTTAGAGATACAGGAATAAATGTTTGAATTTTACTCACACTTTTCTGGTAAAGCACCAGATATCAGAAAAAGGACTACATTCTTTGAAGGACAATGGGTCTTCAAATCTGCAACCTGCTCTCTAGTTCACAAGAATTCAGTAAGATCTTATAGACAGGCTGGACCTGACCATCCAGAGTCTTTGAGGGCTGGTTGCCCCAAGGGAGGAAGCCAAGGGTGATCACAGGGGCAGCAATGACATGCTGTCCTAAAGTGAGCACCGTCCTACAGCACCCTGTGAGGGAGTTGGGCTGGGGAGAGTGACTGAGGCCAGCCTAAAGCCCACAACTTCCTGACAAGACCAGAGTAATGGGAATGACAGAAGCCCAGTCAGGAGACAGCCTGAAGGTCTGGTCCAGAGCCTGAGTAGCCAGGCTTGCCCTGGTGTTTTGGGAAGGCTGAACACATGTCCCTGGCACATACACCCCCAATTTTTCACTGGTTCAACGTAACCAGCTGAGTAGGCAGCATTGCTGCAAGAGATCCTGGCTGGCACCATCTTGATTTTCTCTCTTTTAATATGATAATGCCATCTCTGGCATTTTCTCTCTTTTAATATGAGAATGCCATTTTCTCTCAATAGAGAGAAAATATAAAAAATTGTAGAAAGCAGGAAAAAATTTGAGAAAATTTAGTTTTCATATAACTGCCAATACAGTTGAAGGGCATGACATGGGAACAGTTTATATAAAGTAATTGTGGGATCTTCATGGAATCACGGAATCATGGAGTCACAGGATCATAGAATCATTGAATGGTTTGGGTTGGAAGGGAAAGGTCATCTAGTCCAACCCCTACTTTGATGTGCAGGGACATCTTCAACTAGATCAGGCTGTGCAGAGCACCATCCAAGTGACCTTGAGTGTTTCTAGAGATGGCACATCCCCTTGTCCTATCACTGCAGCCCCTACTAAAATTTGTTTGTCCCCATCTTTCTTATAAGCCCGTCCTCTGGACCCACTCATACAGGTCTATGTATTTTCTGTATGGAGGACTCCAGAGCTGGACACAATACTCCATGTGGGGTCTCACCAGAGCAGAATAGAGGGGAAGAATCACCTCCCTTGATATGCTGGCATGGCTTCTTTTGATGCAGCCCAGGATATGTTTAGCTTTCGGGGATTCAAGCACACATTGTCATCTCCTGTTCAGTTTCTCATCTACCAGTATCCCCAGGTCCTTCTTTGCAGGGCTGCTCTCAGCAATGCAGCCCCCAGCTCTCAGCTCTTCCCCTGTCCACAGGTGTAGTCACTCCATTACAAAAGGCCACTAGGTTGATCAGGCAAGACATTCCCTTGGTCATGCCCTGCCGGCTGTCTCAAATCACCTCCCTGACCTCAATATGCTTTAGCATAGCTTCTAGGAAGACCTGTTCCAGGAAATTCCGAGGCACAATGGTTGATATTTCCCAGAGTCCTCCTTTCTACACTTTTTATAAGTGAGTGTAATGTTTCCCTTTTTCTAGTCACCAGGGACTCCACCTCAATGCCATGACTTTTCAAATGCCATGGAGAGTGGCTTGGCAACTACATCAGCAAGTTCCCTCAAGACTACGAGATGCATTTTTTCATGTCCCATGGGCTCATATATGTTCAGATTCCTGAGGTGGTCACGAACTTGATCTTCTCTTACAGTGGGAGGGACTTTGCTTCCCCAGTTCCTTGAGGTTCATCCACTTGAGAGGCGTGGGAAGTGAGGTTGCTAGTGAAGACTGAAGCAAGAAAGTTGTTGAGTACCTCAGCTTTCTCCTCATCTACTTTTACCAGTTTGTTTGCTGTGCTCATTGGCTAGGAAGAATGTACTTTCTTTGACCTTCATTTTCTGGCTGGCATACCTATAAAACCCCTTATTGCTCTTCATGCCCCTTGCCCAGTTCAGCACCGCCTGTGCCTTCCCTTTCCTGACACCAAGGCAAAGGCCTGTATGACCTGGTTGTATTTTGAACAAGAGGTTTGACTACGTGAGTTCTAGAGGTTGCTTCTAGCCAACATTTCTATGATTATTTTCATTACACACCTTAAAGAACTTTCCAAGGTTTGAGACTGAGAAGTGGAAATCTCATGTAGTATCTTCAGAAAAGCTTAGAAAGACAATTTTTTTCACAGGATAAAACTGAAAATGAAAAGCAGTAATCAAGAAAAAGAGCTATTACAAGATGTCTGCAAAAAATTATACATGTACATCAGATCTAAGCTAACTAGAAGTACTTCTTCCCTTTTGTGAACCCCCAATTCGTGAAACTCCAAAATTACAAAGCTTAATTCAATCAGTTGATACTAGGTCTGAGTTAAAGAGGTCTGAGAAGCACTAGGTTAGGTTAATTTTTATTTCCCTCACCTAAAATAGAGATAGGTAAAGATAAATGCTATATACACTTTAGCAGAATTGGCTTGTTGAGTTACTGAAAATTAACATGGGAAAAAGAAAAAACCTGCCTGCATATTTCTGCAGGTCTCAGTGCTGAGAGGCACTGAGGCCTCCTGAAGGCTGACTACCAGGAGTTCTGGTGTATAAAAATAACTAGAGAAGTGCATACATTTGATTAACAAAATAAACACCCCAGTAACTTCTGAACTGTGAATCAACAAATGAACACCACTTAGCTGTAAAAGATTGAGTTCTTAATGAAAAATATTTGCTGAATTTCTGATCGCCCAGAGAAATTTGCATTGCAGATAAGTGACACTTTGAAAGGGTCACATCACTTTTTGCATGTGTTTCAACACTGCTGAAGCTTAATTTATGTGCTGACGTTGGAGAGAGGGAATTATAATGGATTTTTAATTACTCCAAGTTACAAGGAGCAAATGGAAGGTAGTCCGGTTTTTAGACAAAGCAGGAAGAGAATTAGGACTTAGGAAGAGCAAATTGCACACTCATACCCTATTAAAGTTTTCTTAGGAATGTCCCCTTACTGTATTTTAAAAGGTGTACATTCATTTCTTGATTCATTCCCAGGGTAAAATGCTTTATCACATTTTTTAAATGGTTAACAAGATTGCAAGCACCAAATTAACTCTGTTTTATTTATATTCACACATACTTGTACCATACAACAACATACAACCCCTGACAATAGACATTTTTTTCCCTGTCTTTTCCAGTTCCTTGACTATAAAAGAAGCGGGGAGTCTTTCACATACTTTCATGAAGTTCTTCATTCTGATTTCATAGAATCATAGAAAAGTTAGGGTTCGAAAGGACCTTAAGATCATCTAGTTCCAATCCCCCTGCTGTGGGCAGGGACACTACCCACTAAACCGTATCACCCAAGGCTATGTCCAACCTGACTTTGAACACCGCCAGCGATGGAGAGTTCATAGCTTCCCTGGGCAGCACATTCCAGGGCCTCACCACCCTTACAGGAAAGAATTTCTTCCTTATATCCAATCTAAACTTCTTCTGTTTAAGTTTGAACTTCCTACCCCTTGTCCTGTCACTACAGTCCCTAATGAAGAGTCCCTCTCCATCATCCCTATAGCCCTCTTTCAGATCCTGGAAGGCTGCTATGAGGTCTCCACACAGCCTTCTCTTCTCCAGGCTGAAAAGCCCCAACTTTCTCAGCCTGTCTTCTTATGGGAGGTGCTCCAGTCCCCTGCTCAATCTCCTGGCCCTCCTCTGGACTTGTTCCAACAGTTCCATGTCCTTTTTACGTTGAGGACACCAGAACTGCACACAATACTCC
>JAOEHX010031060.1:634-21231 GCA_025448015.1 Bolborhynchus lineola
TGAAAATGTTTCCTTCTGTGTTCAAGCATTCTGCAGAATGCTTTGGAGTGTGTTGCCTCCCCATTGTAATGATTTTTCTGACCACTGGCTTTATCTGTAAGTTCACATTTATCATTTTTATGTTAAGATCTCCAATCTGATGAGGAAATGTTGGACAATAGCATTCCAGATTTGAAACCCTGAATTAAGAGGGTATTAAATAAGTACTGCATACAGCGATTTTGCATTGCTTCAAAACCAGAAATCAACCGAGAAGCTGTCCCTTCAGTTTGGGGAATGATCCTCAACAGGTCAAACAAGCATTGTGTCATTGACATAAGTGATGCCAAACAAAATTACTGCAGAAGTTAGGAGCATGACCTCAGAAATTAAATAGTAAAAACTAATTAAACTCCAACTCTATCAAATCATTCAAATGACCTATATCTCAGGAAGAAGTTCTCACATGAGTGGCTCACCAGTGTCAAAAGAGCCCAAAGACAGACCTTTGCAATTTTATTATGAACAATACTGGCATATTTTGTCCTATATATCCCATAGACAAGTCATGAGAAGCATCAAAACCTTTTTGAACACTGAATGGTGATCATGTGTAAATCACCCCCACTGGCAGCTGCTGTTGCTACTCTGCTTGCTGCAGACTTCTTGCTCCATCATGCTGTACAGAGCAGCTGCTTCAGTGGTTGTTCTTGTTGAGGGCAGCATGGCACACCATGAAGGAAATGAAGTCTGCAGCTGTAGGTTGTGCTGAATTACTTCAATAATCTATGTTAAAATGGTCATGTTGTTAACCCCAGAATAACAGGGATTGCTTTTCAAAAACTTCAAATTTTACTAGAGAACAATCCTCATTTCATTCAGTTGCAGTGTGCCTTAATTAAGCCTGAAGAAAGAGTCAAGCTACTGTGCTGTAATAACATATGCAACTGAAATGCCATTACACGATAATTATTGAACCCATCAGTGCATCTAGAAGAGAGCTACTAACCAAAGCATATGGAGCACAGGGATATAATTCCATGCACAATGTTTCACGAAACGTTAAACTTCTATAACAAAAGATTTGTTTGATATTTTGAATCATGTATATATAAAAATAATTTGTCTTTATAAATCTTTATGCGCTCAGGTATATGTTTAATGTAGATATGTGCTCACACACACACACTGAGAAGTCAACAGATTCAACCAACATGTTAATGTCATCACAGGATTCCAGACAAGTCTCAAATGCCTTTCCCTGGTTCCTGGGGTGACACTCAGTCTGCTGTACCCAGCACTTCCTTGCCTTTGCCATTTTTGGCTTTGCCCTCACACTTGTGGCATTTTAGCTTCCATTTTACCCACACATGCTCTAATTTGCAATTTATTAATCAGTTAAGTTTTGAAGATTATTCCATGTTATCACACTTCCAAATGGTCACTTTCATGTGGAATAACTTATATAGAATATTGAATACTGGATGTGGTAAATACTTATGTTCACAGAGATCTCATACTTGTCATTTTGTTGGTGCAATGTTGCCTGAACTTGCCATCAAAAAGTGACTGATGCTGCAGCCCAAACCAGTAATGACCTTGCAAATATTACAGCACTGATTTGAAAGATCCTGAGCCTTCCTGTACAGACAGCACACTTACTTTTAATAATCCAAACTCTGTAAGTTCAAAACAATTCAAAGGTCACACTACTATCTGCCTCTAGACATACCCATTTTCCATGAGTCCATTCATTGACTCCTGAGCCCTAAAAAGGAACTTCAAGAAGTCAAAAATTAAGCAATCACATCATAAAGTTTGCACCACTCAAAATTTTCTGAGTCAGATTTAGGTAAGGAGAAGAAAACTGTGATCTCAGTTGCAATTAAGAGCATACCTCAGATGAGGACCATTTGGCCTTAGCGGTGATTGCCAAGAAACGGAAATAAAGGATTCGCTGATTGGAGTCACAGACAATGGACTGACCCCTTGAGGAACTGTTGAAGGTGTAGCCACATTTGTAGGCAAACTCTCTGTGCAGCCTCCTAGAAAGCCGTCACCTCCAGAACAAGCTATTACAGTGACTGAATAGTTTGTATAAGGTATAAGATTAGTCACCAAATGACTCAATGTTGATGAAGTATTCCCAGGAATGACAATTCGTGGATCTGGCATGCGAATCTCATAGTTAAGAATTTCCCCATTCTGTATTAGAGGAGGTTTCCATGAGACCTGATGATGGGAAAAAAAAAATTAAAATAGCTTATTTCTTACAGCCAGAATGCAGATATATAGACACAACATGCTACAAAGGGGTATGAATGGGACTTAAAGATGTGCTTTTCCTTTTTCATCAAAACAGACTTTGTGTATGACCTAAGACAGATTTTATGTTTGAAGGTACATCAGTCAGAAATCTAGCCTCCTTTAACTTTAGAGAGGGTTGCAGTAACAGTTGTGGCCGTTGAAAAACCTACTATTTAGCTTCACCAGTAAAGCGTAAATGCTCCACTCACAATTCTGAGATGTTCAAATGCAATAGCAAAAGTACACTACTTATGATAAATATCACTAATTGCCATTTTTCTTGGAAGGTATTACCATCTATTAGCAGCAGAGTAAAAAGAAATCATACTTTGTGTTTGTACAATTTTCAGCAATATGTAACTGTATTAGTTCCAATGAGAAATAAGATTTGTCTGTGCTCTTTATATGAAGAAATTCCCATTTATTTTTCAATAATAAATTACACTGGTAGATATCAGACACAGAACAGGCACAATTTTCCATTTTTGGAACTATAAAACTATGCTGAGAAAACTTTATCACAAAAAAAGTTAGAACTTACATACAGAATTCATGTTTTATATATACATACACACACACACATACTGCTATATTTACTGAGGTTTTACTTTTATTAGACTGTGGTTACGTGGGGTTTTGTTAAAGTGTGGGGTTTTTTTAGTTCTCTTTTGTTACATATTTATTCTTATGAGCTCCAGTGAAGAATCACATTGAACCATTGTACCATAAAGTACAAGGAGGTTAGGATTCTGCTTTAAGGCTTTTTCTTCCACAGTATCATGACAGTGGGGACTTAAGACTGACATGAGGATATGCAACTGTATTAAGAAACTCAAAGTTTCATAAAGGTATAAGAGCATCTATTAATCCTTCCCTAGGATTTCCTAGGAGTCCCAGTGTAGGAAGTACACTAGCTTTGCTTTGCTTTGCTTTGCTCATCCCTAGGACTGTTCTCCTTGTAATTGACTAAATCATCTATAACAATTCTCTCTTTTCCTCCCAGGCATGGGATTATTAAGGATTGAATCTAACATTTCAAAGAACACAGAAATGGAAAAAAGATAGATGAAGGTACGTGTAGAATAAAATTAACAAAGATAATATTAGAGCGTTAAATAGTAATACCAAGATACTTCAGTTTCAGTTAAGTTGAGCTTTTTTCTTAATTCTCTTCAGCCTTCAAAGTTAAGTATCTTTAAAAAGGTATATGCACAATTACACGTGGCAGTGGAAACAGAGAAGCCTGATTTATAAAATGATTTTTAAAGGACCCTTGGGGATTAGGAAATGTTATATCTAAGGTACAGAAGGACCTCTTAGGCCTTCAGACTTATAAGAAACCTGGCAGAAAAGTACTGGAAAAAGCTGAAGGATTTTGATAACAGAATCTGGAATACTATTAAACTGAGAGTTAGAAACAGGGTGATCTTGAGTAAAGACAGAACAAACAGGAAAGGCTTAGCTCTGGCTAATTATCAAATCCTGTATTCATGTTTCTGTTACTTTTGGCCTCAAATCAAGATCAAACAAATAAGGAAAATGCTATTGATAAAGCAATGCAAAATTTCACAGAAGGTAGGAATTAATTTTGTACCATTCTCACAGGCATTGAGCAAAAGTCTCATTCTGAAGTAGTTCATGTGATCTAGCCATAAACTTAGAAGTAGAGAAGAACAGATGATTAGCGCAGACAACACAAAATGTTTTCAAGTGCAAGTATGTGCTGGTTTTGGCTGCGGTAGAGTTAATTTTCTTTGTAGTATGTGCTGGTATGGGGCTGTATTTTGGATTTGTGCTGGAAACAGTGTTGGCAACTCAGGGATGTTTTAATCATTCCTTGTACAGTGCTCGGTTAAACTATGTCAAAGTAGGAAGCATTCAGGCCAGTAAACTCACCAATCCCAGTGCTTTTTGCTGCTACCATACAGCACACACTGGATAATTGTATATATATGCACAGAAAGAGGATGACTTGCGTGATTCACTTTTATTTTCAGGGATGTATCTTTGAAGTTGCTGAACGAAGCACAGAAGACTTTAAGATCCAACACACTACAGCAAAGCCATCAAATCTGTCATTATCAGTGAAAAGAAAAACCCTCTTGTTGCTTAATGCAAGGCAGCTTCTAACAAAGAACTGTGTGACAAATGCTTGAGAAAACACCTAGCACTACACTTTTGGAAGAGAAGATTGTCTAAAATGTTCTCTTTGTCCCAAATTTTATTTTATTTCCTGGAAGATAGGAAGAGTTATTTTTTAATTACATTACAGATTAAGCACCTAACTTCTATGCCTAAACCCACAAAGATAATCAAATAGAACTTTTACAAGATTCACTGTATACTGTTACAGCTCCACATAAAAGAACAGGTAAATAACACGAGCAGGAGAACAGACACTGCTCCAGAACCTCAGCTCCTGAGTTTTATACAGTGTGTGCACTTTCTATCTCACAGACAGATATGTAGATCAGTTATCTCTTAGGTTAGCATTTTTTAAAATTAAATAAGGGGATGACCAAGGATAGTCACAGTCACTGCTGTGCACATGACCTGCTTTGAATTACATACATCACTTAGGAATGATAGGACATGCAGTATCTGACAGACCTCTCTTGTCAAGAGGCAAGCAACTGCCTGATCCGTACAGTGTAAAACAAAATGATGGAGAAAGCCTAGTTAACACACACATGGCACTACTGGACCTCTTCTCCAATTTAATGTGCCAAGGCTTGAGGTAAGAGCTTGGCAATGCATGAAAGCAGGAAAGCTCACTAGCCAAGCTGTATTGGAAGCAGTAACAGTTTGTTCATTGATTTGAAGCTCAGTGCTAAGACCATGAAAGAGGATGCCGATGAGGAAGAGAGAATAAGGTGGCTACTGGGAGAGATTAACTGATTCAATGTAATGACTCTGGAAGCTTTCATTTAAAGATCAAAGCACCTTATTTTCTCCACCACAAAATTTAAAGAGACAAAAATTAGCCACTTTCCCCCTATTAACAATTATAACCTTGAAATTTTCTGTGAAAAATTGGCACATAGGTAACTTTTTACCAATTCAGGCCTGATTTCACCAGTTTGATTATAAATCAGTATGTTTGGCTTTATTTTATTGTCATTTGCTTTTGCTATTGCTTGCAATATCTACAAACAGAATGCAGTAAGTACATTACTGTGAGCTTTTCACTGTTGGTTTCAAAGCACTCTGTAAATCTCAAATTGTAAGTATTATTACTTCAGTTTTACAGATGAAAAGACTAAATCCCAGACTAAGTCATGTATCAGAAATAAGCAAACCAAAAGACAAAACCTGGTACCCTAATTCGACATTCCAGCCACTGCACTATGCCAACCCCTAGCCACTGCAAAGGTAGTTGGGAGATGAAGCGCCTCATGAGTTCTTATCTGTCTTCACAGAAATTACAAAGGGGTTCAGTCAAGAGACAGTGTCACACCAGAAAAGCAAATCTTGACAGAGGCTGCTGCAATTATTTCTCAGATACTTTGCATATGAATTACATCCAGCCTCAGAAAGCACTACCATGGAATGGCATGATCAAGTTTGCAGTAATGGATTGCTACTACAAAAACTTATAGTAGCACTTTGCTTAAGAGGTGCAAAACCAGAAAAAAACATCCATTTATGACCCTGAACCCCTACAACAAAGTGTTCAAGCTATTTCAAAGACAGAGTGATAATGCTGATGAAACCCCAATTAGTACACCCCACTATGTGATCTGCACCAAATGAGCAAGCTGTGCAAGAAATCACAGTCCTAAAACATGGAAAACATCTAGTGTGCAAGTTAAAGTTGTTCCTATGAGTGTTGGAGTATTCCAACTCACCCAAGCAGCTCTTATGTGGCAAATAAACCAAGGTCTCACTGACCTTAGCAATATTACAGGGCAACCTTCACACAAGGACTGATTGCTCCTAAACAATTTCCCCAGTGCACCAGGCATACTTACATAAAACTGGAAGTGTGGTAAATAAAATCTAAACTCTTTTTTAATCCCTAGCACAAAGCTTCTGTGAGTTTACCCTGCCTGCCTTTAGAGTACCATGCTTAGGTATGTTGTTTGTATTCTCAAAATCATGTTCTTAGGCAAGTGCAGTCTGAAGCACTTCGAGAACAAAATAGTAACAAGGGAGTTAACCTGGAAGAGAGGAGGGGATCTTCACAGCCTTATTCTGTACCACACAATGATTTGTGGAGGTAACCACTGAAGGATCGCCTCTCTGTCAGTCACTGACTTCAGTGACCATTGCGTCCTATGTTCTGTAATCAGAAGCAACCTCACAGGACAGCAAACATTAACAGGTATGACAAGAAACAACCCCAGAAGATGTGTCTAGAACTGTAATTCCAAATGAATAAAGAAAACACCTTCCTTTTCCTGGATGATTGTCCTGGGTTCAGCAGTAGCAGTCATTTTTCTCCTTCTTAGTAGCTGGTGTAGTGCTGTGGGTTTGACTTTCAGCCTGGGAACAGCGCTGATGACACCGATGGTTTTAATTGCTGCTCAGTAATATTTACTCTGACCAAGGACTTTCTGAATCTCATGTTCTGCCAGGGAGGAGGGGAAGCCAAGAAGAAGCAGAGACAGAACAACCGACCCAAACTAGCTGAAGGGGTATTCCATACCACAGCACATCATGCCCACTATATAAACTGGGAGCAGTTACCCAGAAGAGTTAGATCACTGCTCGGGTTGGGCTGGGTATCGGTCAGTGGGTGGTGAGTGGTTGTATTCTCTTCCCTTGTTATTTCCCCTATCATTTTTATTATTGGTGGTAGCAGTAGTGACTTTTGTTATACTTTGGCTACTGGACTGTTCTTATCTCAACTTGTGGGAGTTACATTCTTTTTTATTCTCCGCCCCATCCCCCTGGGAGTGGGGGAGATGAAAGAGGGGGGCTGAAAAAGCAATTGAGTGGCTGGATTGCCAGCTAGGTTTAAACCATGACAATGATATTCAAACTGTAACTAGAGGGTGTATGGTTTTAAATAAGTTAGTGGTATCCATTCCATACAGCTGAAATCTTTCTCCCATGTATTTTAGTTCCAGCCTATTTACAGAGCAACAGTCCATTATCCAGCTTCAGGGCTAATGAAGAACAGAAGAAAACTATAAAATAGAGCCTTATTTATCTGTGTTCACTCACTTGCACATGCAATTTAGCAGTCAAATTTGAGAAACACTACAAGAAAATTTTATTTCTCTATACCAATAAATGATAATCTTCTGCAAGGAAAGAGTGCAGACTGCAACTCTTGAAAGTCCTGTGGACAGCAAACTGGTGACATTGCTCAGTCTGTAAGGCATAATACTTGCTTTCCCTGATGCAGGTTCTTCTATACAAAGAAATGAATGCAGCTGAACTGTAAATCAATTGATTATCATCTCTGATGGCAATAAAAACATGAATAACAATGGAATTAGAAAGTCTACAACCCTTCCTCAGTCAGAGAAGTCATGAGGAAATACTTATGGAAAAGAAATAACCCATGGAAAAATCAATGACATGATTTAAAACAATATGGAAAAAAAAAATTAGTCAGAAGAATGATGATTTGGTGCTTCAGGATCACTACAGCCCTTCATTTCTAGAAAGCAATATATATAACATATATTATGAGAGAAGTCAATTAAATAATAAATTTTTTTCTCATTTTGTATCTAATTAAATTGCAGGAAGTTTCTGTAACTAACGTTATCATCAAGGATTAGCATGGCATAAGAACTACATTTTGATGAGGTACTTACCTCATCCAACCAGGATGAAATCAGTCTCTTCTAACCTATGTGAGCACGAAAAATTTCCTTTCTCCTTGACAGAAACACCAGGATTACCTACAGCTCATGCAACTTCCATCTGGAGATGAAGGTTACACAAGGATGACAGGAAATGGCTACAGCTTCTTATCTGTTAGTGGTCCAGTTGGTGGCACTTTTCAGCAAGGGAGAACAATAGCAGTAAGTATGTGTCAGCAAGTCCCCAGTTAAACCAATATTCGAGACTATAGCTGTCATCACCAGGCCAAAGCCCTCTAGGGAAAACCACAGCAGCAAAAGGGAAGTCTTCCTATTGAAAGTTAAAAGGCCAAAGTTGGAGAATTTGCATACTACAGTGAATTTAGTTCAGCATTCCCAGCCACATAATGCTTTTCCTACACAAAGAACTCCTTTAAATAATTATTCACTGTATAAACCAGCCTCTCTCTCATGCCACTCAACCTAGCTATGTTCCTATATGTCTTATCACTGTGAAGTGTGAGATTGAAGCAGCAAAGCAATTGCAACCCTTGCAAGAAAATCAAACAATTTCTTTTATACTTCTGTACATTAGGGTATAGCAAATCTTGTGTAACAGGAATAATGTTCATGGCATTGGCATATACTAAATAAACGGCTTTTGCAGTTGCTGAGTTCCTCCACTTCACTTTGGCATTTAATCAGCCACAAAAGCAGTTTATTGTGCAGTATACTCCATTACTATGAACATTATCAATTCAGCAAATCTTAAAAAATATTATGCATGTGTCACAGGAATGGATACTTTAAAAACTATCCACAGCTTTACACTTTCTGACACACAAAAGAAAGCAAGCTAAATGTTATGGAGAGATATCAGTCCATTCTGATTAAGATTAAATGTTAAACAAGCACATGCACATCAGAAGTGGCTTTGTCAAGAGTGACCTGCTGTGCTGATATTTTCCTCCTTGCAGAGTGTAAGCTCTGGTCTATGAAAATAAGCTGCATACCCAAGTGAGCACTATTCCAGAGCACTTTGAATTCTCCACATTCTCAAATCATTTATATTGATTCTATGACTAAGTAAAGGAATGGAAATATGTTTATCTTTTTTTGTAAATTCCCTCTGTTTTCAGTAGAAGTAAATATTTGTGCTCATGGTTTAGGGATTGGTTGCACTGACAGCTGAAAGCCTCTATTGATTTGCAACCCTGGCTTGGTAAAGGAGCCTCTCACTGATCTTTCCCACAGTGCCTTTCCAATACTTTCAGCTCTAACCTGGGAGGACAGCTCTCTCTAAGGCAAGGGGCAATTAAAATCTCCTTCCCAAAGAGACTGCTTGGTTTCCATTCTCTGCTAGATGAGAGTGATGCACAGCAGAAGAAGATTGCACAAATTGATCTGAACACTTTCATGGGTGATCTGCTCAGGAGGGAAAGTCTGCTTTTCTGTGACTCTCATTAGGGTTTAAAGACACCAACACAAAGCAATTCCAAAACAGATTCATTCTATTTCCACACATGTAACCTTTCAACCACTAAGTGGCAATCCTTGGACAATATTTCACATTTTAGTCATTGTACCTTTGCAACTATCATACTTCTGGGGTTTGCAGACCAGCTATTCAGATCTACATCCTACTTTGAAAGAACAAAGAAAAAAACCCAAATAATTTGAAAACAGGCACTACCTTTGTATTGTCCTAGTACATTCACTGTGGCCACAAAACAGCCTCAGCACCACAGCACAGTCCCTGAGTGGTCTCAAAGTCATAGAATCATAGAATAGTTAGGGTTGGAAAGGACCTTAAAATCCTCTAGTTCCAACCCCCCTGCCATGGGCAGGGACACCTCCCGCTAAACCATGCCACCCAAGGCTCTGTCCAACCTGGTCTTGAGCAATGGAGCATTCACAACTTCCCTGGGCAACCCATTCCAGACTGCTCTGATGTGAACTTGCCATAAGATTGAAGAGAAGGGAAGAATACTACCACTAGTGAGCTCATCCCACTGACAGACATAGGAGACCAACAAGGAGGATGAAAACACAGCGAACAAGCAGAAGGGGAGAAAACGACTGGGTGCAGCAAGCCTTATCCATAATATCTTCAGTGATGAAGTGCAATGAGCTATAATAATAATAATACCAATTAAAATAGCAATTATAAAACATGAAAAAAAAATCTCTTGCTATCCTGGACAATCAAGAGAAATTCTAAGGTTTTTAAGTGTTAGGATCTTATATATCAGAAGCGAAGTTATGTCTCTGTCATTGAATACCCTCTGTATGGAAACTGTACTAAGTATTCCCAAGTCTCCTCCAATTATGATGGCTCTCATATTAAATAACTCTAAGTCAAAAAAGGAAGCTAGACAAAGTAGAAGAATTTATGTCCATAACAGCAAAGGACACCAATACTCTGTGCACTGACAGAGGGTATTTTGCTGAGGGACAGGTACTCAGAAGAGAGCACATTTGGAAAAGAATATATGTAAGTCACTTTTCTCAATTAGATGCTGCCACCTTTGATTACGTTGAACATTTTAACCTAAATATTTAAAATAAAGAAAATGAATAGCAAAACTGAGTCATGGAAATAAAAACTTCCACACTTCAGCATCTTTGACAAATTAATCTTAACATACCAAACAAATATGTCTCTCCACATGGAAAAAAACCAAGTATGAGACTACAAGAGCAGCAGTGACACAAAATATGACCACCTCTCATACAGAAGGTCATACAATGTAGACATTAAAGGGCTTTAAAGAACTTTGAATGTTAATGATAAACCAGGGAAGAAGGAGGAAAAAGGCGCATTTGAACTCTTTGGCAGGAAAGGAAAACAAACTTAAAAAGAATTGTAACACTGAAATTAAATTATTACAGAGTGAAGAAGGCACAGCCTGATTTCAGGTTTCAGAAGAAATAAATCATCAAACTGACTTTCAGTATTGGTAGATTACTTAATGCTGGAGATGAGCAGAAGACAATAAAATTGCAACTAAGCACACGCTTCTGATTTCAAGACAAGCCATCCGGTAAAGAATGATAAGACCTCTGAAATCTCACAGGCATTTAAAATCAGAGCTAGGTGTTGACTGCACTTGGAGAAAAAAAAAATAAAAATGGGTAAGATATAAAATTGTTTTGCCCTTATCACATTAACTGAAGCATTAAAGGCTGCAGTGGCTTCTTTGTGCTCAGAGTTGAAGCCAATGTGCAAAAGCTCACACAATAAAATGTGGACATGTGTGCCACTAAGCTAGGGCTACTGTTTACTCAGCATTGCTGCTTCGGGAAAATGCATGAAAAATGCTTTACTATAAATTCTAGTGGATATTAAGATATATCTACAGAGGGCAGAGTCCTGGAAGTGGATCGCCCAAATCTTCAATAAGCAGTCTGGCAGTTCATCACAATTACTAGTGGTCGATCATTATTAATTCTTACAGCAACCATTGTCTTCATACTGAACTCATTTGCTATTAATATGCAAATAACATGCAACTCCTTAGATATTAAAATGAGTTTATAATTATATATATAATTATAATAATTTATAATTTTAAAAGCTTAGAGATTTTTTTCTGTCGAGTTGTGAGTAGGGTTTTTTCATAACTTAAAATTCCATGTGAACAAAGCAAAACAATCAGCATTGGTTTACAGCTTAGATTCATACCCTCAAACTATTTAGACTGCATTGGTAACACAACTCTGTTTATTTTTTTTAAATACAACGCTTACCAAAAAAACCCCAACAGATGAACTTGAATCTTATGCAAATGTCCTTTGTTTTGTGCTCTGGTGAGCAAGCTACTGTACCAATACTTTTGGCAGTAGTACAAGACTGAATTCATGGAAGCATGTGTGTATTTACACAAAAGAGGCTTCTAAGCTACAAAAATCCCTCTTGTTTGGTTATATTAATTTCCCTTGAATGAAGTTTGTATGCAAGCCAAAACAATGGTAGTTATCCTGTCCTCTAGAGTTCATTCCCAACAGAACTATGTGAATAATTGAAAACTTCCTAGGTAGTCCTGTAAGACTTCTTTCATAAACCAGGAGAACCACAATGCTATTTTTTTTTCTTCACTAGCTATTTTCAGTAAAGCTGATAATTGTCGACAAGATTTAATTATATTAAAAAACCTTTTTTTACTTCTTAAGCATTTTAATGAAGTCTTCACATTCTGGAGAAGATAGCAAGTCATTTTCCGATCTGATTAGGGAGTTAAAAGCAAGCATTCAAGTTAAATTTTTAAAACATGTCAGGTGTGTAAGGAATAAAATGAACTGGAGTATAATGCCAGACACTGGTGTAAAGGGAAAAAAATGAACCTAATGCTTTTGAGCCAAAGGACAGACACTAATTTTTCAGCTACCCCTGCAGCAAAGAAACCTGTTGGCTGAGCCAGTAGGCATCTTTCACACAACTGCTACAAGGAAAATGTGTTAAAGCCGTAAGTCAATAAGAATTATTCCCACCTTAACTGAATCTGGTCCCAACACCTCTGTATCAGGCGGCTGAACACCAACAGGTCTTGATGGTTTAGTGGTAACTTCTGACCACACACTGCTGTTTGTGCCTCCGTGAAGGGTGCTCATCAGCACTCTGTATTCAAATTTCTGCCAAGGGCTCAGGGCAGTACTCTGGTCAATGTAACTCATGGACTGACTGAGAGGGAGAGTCACCACAGTTGATATTTGTTCTGTTCCTTTCACCCTCCTTTCTACTGTAACGTTTTCCACCAAACCATTTGGGCAAGCAGGTGGTTGCCAAGATATGACCACAGAAGCTGGAGTATCTGAATACAGCTCTGGAGCAGGAATATCCTCAGGCGCAGTTGGAAGAGTCTGTATTTCTGGAGTCTCGGGTGAAAGAGAGCATCCTTTAGAAGTGCATCCTTCTACTTGAAACACATAGACAGTGTAAGGATGCAAGTCTTCTACAGTGCAGTTGGATGTACCTCCTAGCACTGTAGCATACAGTTGTCCATTCTGGTAAATATTATAATGAGTGACAATGCCATTTGGCTTTAAAGGATGCTGCCAGGTTATGCTTGCTGCCCTTGCTGTAACATTCAATATAAGTGGTGGATCTAAAGGCCCAGGCTCTGTAATTATAAAAAAAAAAATAATAAAAAAAAAATTTAGAGAAAAGGAAAATTATTTAAAGTCTTTGATTTGTAAAAGTCAACAGTAGCAATCAGTAGTTATCAAATGGGGCTAAAATCTACTAAACAGCCTATTTCTTCAGAAATTGTAGGCCCAGCTATTCAAGGGATGAATATGGCTTTCTTCTCAAAGTCAAGCTGCTCTTTAAGCATACCTTCCCCTCACCCAACCTTCCTTTCTCCTCCTCCACGTCTTTTTTCCTCCTGTGTCTCAAAAGTGTCCTATTGATGTTATTAGCTTGTGGAGAAAGTGTTCGGCAAAGTATCAACATAGATCTGCAGTTCTAGCCCTTGCTGAGATTTTTCTAGAGCGCTAACTATTAATTGCAACTAGCAGCACAAGCATAACAAAGCTGCATATTTTACAGCTCAGTAAGCCCCTGCTGCATCTTTCATTATATATTCAATATTTTACTTCATTCTGATTATAATTCTAATCCATTTTTTGCAATTTATCTACTCCCTGTTAATATTATAGGTGATTTTTTACTTAAACTGTGACAGAAGCTGCCGATTTAGCTCTTTCACCTACTGATAAATAAACAATGCACAGATTTGACCTTTAGGTTAACAGGTTTTATGCTTGCTCCACTCAGCACTCTAACTGATTCAATTACCATAAAGGTTCAGGAGCTTCCATGAATACTGAAAAAGACCGACCATATGCCTGCATAGGAGTTGTGGAACAGCAAATACTCTGCAGCCCTCCAGAGAAATTCCTTAATTGTAAATAATTTCACCATGCGACACAATCAAGTCACCTTGAATGCAAAACCCTCAGCCTGTGGAGGCGAAGTGTTATTTAAGCTTTACTGGGCTGCGTTAAATTCTGCAATTTGAAGGGCTGTTAAGTTTTTCAATTGAAATTTCATTTAAAATGCAGGTGCTTTTTATTATATTGAGGCTTTACTGCTCTCTAGGTACAAGCAAGAACATGGTGCAATAACACAAATCTGGCTCAATCACTGATCAGTAACAGCTGTAATTCCAGAACATTTAGCATTCTTATAAACCACATCCTGAAATCTATAAATTGTTACAGCAGATCAAGAAAATACTATATTCCCTCATATTCTGCCGATAGCAATTTTGACATTTATGAGATTTTTCTGTGAATATTACATTTTATTGAAATCTTAAAAAAATATATACTTGGATTTAGTAATACTTTAAAATAGCTTTAGGTTTGGGGAATTATTATTTTTTTTTTAGGGGGTATGTTTCAAATGCTAAGGATTGAAAATTTAAAATTCATTAGTGATTGGGGTGCACTAAGACACAGGACATGACACAGCATATGCTGAATTCCACACTGATCAACAACACCATCATTTAATTCCTAGTGAAGTAGTATGCTGTCCAAACCACAAGGAACATTACCTCTCTTATCTCTATAGAAAGAATAATTTACTTCACTAGAAGATGATCTTAAGGTCCTTTCCAACCCTAACTATTCTATGATTCTAAGTTAAATAATTCCTGATAATTTTTAAGTGAAAAGAAAAAGAGAGAGGAAAACAAGAAAACCTAGAAAACAAATAAATCCAGCACCACAAGGGGCTTCTTTAGAATAACAGCTGAAGCAGTCAGAAGTCCTGATTCTCCTCTTACATACGGAGACAGGTAAATCAGGACTGTTTCACCAATATCAGTGGAAACAGTGATGTAAAATTGGGATAGGAATAAAATTTACATTTTAGCTTTTAAATCTGAAAAAGTAATAGTGTTTTTTCTTTCATTATGTGATGTATCACAAAGCAACTCCATAAAACCCATCCATATCACATATCCTGTTCTACTCACATAGTGATAATAAGGATGGAGTTCCATATGTAATGCTTATGCACTCTAGGATTAATTTAGATCTCAGAATTTATAAGTATAAAGGATGATATGTTGTAAAGAGCAATTCAATTCTATTTGCATGTACTCTTGGGCAAAATCAATTAGGTCATAAGCTGGAACAAAATTTAGTCCATTATTTAGACTTCACTGAAAGATGGAGAGGTGTAAACCTGAATTATATGTAAATTATGCAAACTGAAAATTTTGCTGGGGTGAAGGGGAAAGAGGAAAATTTGCTATGGAATTGAAGACCTTGAAAATAAACTGCTGCAAATTCTAGTTTAATGTGGGCAGGAAATGAAAAGATTTACCACTGAGCTACAAACTTGCATTTTATCTAATTATACCTCATAAGTAAGGTATAATACTATGAGCTTCTGCAGGAGGAGAAAAATAAATCAAAACAAAATGAACCCCACAATAATCAAGCAGTTTGTTGTGAGGGAAAGGATAAGCCTTTTTATTCCTACTGAATAAGTTGCTGGCATTACAGGTGAAACATTCATGGTAATTAGTTGAACCTCTGCTTCACCCTCCCCACATGCACATAGAGTATAGAAGTATATCTTAAGGATAATCTGTAATGTATGGGAGAAGCTGTCAAACTTAAACTTTGGGTCCCCCTAGTCCTTCCCCATCCCCTCAGAAAAGCATATTTTGGTAGCTAGCACAGCTACCCAAGCATTCCCTACTGCCCTTTTAAACGAGAGACTTTTAAGACTCCAAGTTCAAACAAGATGATTGAGAGAAGCTTAATTGGCCCCACTGGATGAGAAAGCATTAAATCCCAGTCCCCAGCACTCATTCAGTGTAGCTTCTTTTTAAATGGCAAGCAGAATCATCTAACTCTATATAGAAATCAACTAGCACGATACTGCTTGGTTGAAAGGGTCACCACAATTATGTAAAACATGAGTATTAACTGCAATTGGGATAGTTTGCTAATATAATAAAAAGCTGTGAACATGAGAAAAGTTATGCTCGCAGCAGTAGCTATCACTTTCTAAAGTAAGAATTCATGGATGAAATGACATGAAAAAGATGGTTATAAAATTTTAATGGAATGATAAAAGGCAAAAGTCAGCCTCTCAGCTGAATTCTTAAAATCCCTATATATCACAATCAGATCCTTAACTGTAAAATCAATGTGGAGTATAACATGTTGTCAATGTGATTGTCACTGAAGGGAAGACTGTGAAGTATGACAGCTCTGCAGTTCAGTTTGACAATGATGAAAATAAAATCATAAAGTTTTTTACTCAGATATAATTGTTTATAGAATTAACTACTAAACATGGGAACATGGGCATCTTTTTTCTTAAGATTCTTAGTTCATATTTCAAATAATTTCATTACAATATTAATACTAGCAGTTAGTTTCATTTTGGCAAATGAAATTATCTTTTTTGGCAGGCTATTTTGCTCACCTGTTTCAAAAGTTCAGACTCAACTTAAAAGGAAGGCACAAAATTGTCATTAATCTTTTTTAATTCCCTGACTAGAACTATGTATTTGTTTACGTATTGTACAGACTGGGGGTGCAAGAAGCTGTACTCTCATGGATGCATTTAGGACAACCTATACTTAATATACTGAGGCATGTATGTGGACTACTGCCCTTTAAAGCTAATGAGAAATACCTCATTTGCTGAGAAACTCTCATTAAGAAGAATAGAAATTCTGCGCCTTGTATTCTTGATTCATTCACTCTTTTCAGCAACATGGACAATGAAATTGCATATATTATCAAAATGTTGTGTTTTCATACACTACCAACTGTAAACAGAAGAAAATTCTAATTGTGCAGCTCTGGGCACAAATCTTTTATCACATCAGATCACAGAACTCAGAAGTTGCTAAAATGTTCGTGCAATAGCATGCAGTCCATATGAACTCCTTCACATACTGAGAGACATCATTAGAGAGTATTTAGACTTTTTGCCCTCTGCTGCTCCAAATGCACATTAGTTCCAGAACCTCAGTTTATCAGTTAAGAAACTTCTAATTCCTAATACACAGGCTTGCATGGGCAGTTTGTACTATTTTTCATATGATTATTGTATCATATCTGCCAAGATACTACTTCAGCTTAATTTGTCCTTCAGTCCTTTTGCTATTCACCCTGTCATGTGTTTCACATGACATACTCTTCCCTTTATCAACCTTTATCAGGTTTTGTCTTCTCTTGCTTCCATTTCCAATTGTCTTTCTTGGGCAGAGGTGACCACATTCATATCAACTATGGATTAGTTTATATGCTGAAATTGCATGGACCCAACTTACACAGCTAATGTAGGAGACATGTCTTCTTAGACAATGAATATATTCATCAGAGAAAACAAGAGCTTCTAAAAGCCCAGAGCTGTATCGTCTGCCTTCTTGTCCTATATAGTCTCTATTTTCTACATAGAAACATGTGGCTTCTTGCTAAACTAGCAATTTTGCTAGCTTAAAACTTGTCCAAATCAAGATGGATTTTCTCAAGCAGTAGAAAAAGCACCTTTCTCATTCATCTATCTCTCTGATCAAAGATTACACATATGGATTGCTACAAACAATATAAATTTGTGAATCATAAAGCTAGACTATAAGAACACAACAGCTGCCATTAGGCCAGCATCAGGTAAGGATAACCAGCTCCTTTACAGTTTCCTTCTCAGGTAGCACAAAGACTTGCCATAACAAAAGGAAAAACATAAACAATTTTTTTTTTTTTATATCTAGAAAATATCATTTTATTTCTGGTTGAAGTGCATGAAATTCTGCTCTCAGAAATACTGATATCTCTGTTCAGAGGCGATTACACTGATTGCAAGAGGTTTGTCTTAAATTTACATTAAAGTTACTGAAAGCAATGTAATCCAGTTCTAATCCAGAAACTCCATATTCTGTTTCTATTTATTTGGCATTAACTCCTCTGATACTACATTGACCAAGATGACCGGAACAAACACCTTGGAATAACACATAGCTAGAAGGTTTTAAAATATACATAGGATATGCACTTACTGTTGTCTGACAAGGACAGAGTAGGCTTTAAAAAATGCATGGAATCACTTACTAGTGCCATACTATGTAAATCAAAATATTTGAAAAAATTATTTACAGCATTCTCTCATGAATTAGAAAATATCTCGGACCTACTAATCTGTATATTAAGACATTTTATTGGCAGATGCAACAGATTTTTATGGCATTTTTCTGTATGTTGATTTTTCCTTATTAATTCCTGCTATCCTCCCAGTTTACTAAATAATTATCATCATTAAAATGTAATATGCAGATGTATTGCAAAATCATCAGGTTATATTAGTAGATCTCTATTGACTTTAACAGTGGATGTGTTGATTTACATCCACTGCTATCAGGTGTATGTGCACATACACACATATTTTATTCCTACAGATATATAATAAATGCTTTGGTGAAACAAAAAGGGCATACTTACTGCACAGAATTCAATAAGAACATGTGTACACACATATTCTTCAACAAAGGAAGAGATATGGGAAATTTCTACTGTCAAACTGTATATTAAAAAGTCAAAGTCTATTGGTCAGAAGGGCCAGGAATTAAATGTACTTCTGAAACAAGCTGTCAGCATAGGCTGTTTTATAAGAAACATACAGAAACCTTGACAGAAACACTGCTTATACCTAATCACAATCATTCAGTATTAAGCAATTGAATGGAATATCTTTTCAAAGATGGCAGCCCTCCACAATGACACCAAAACTGGAGTCCTTTGTCACCCCTGAAAGCTGGATGGGTGTTTTTTAATTTCCAAGGCCTGATGGATACTGAGGACACATCAGCATGTATTCATTAGCAGTATCAATACAAATTAAAGATGACATTTTAAGGAAAATAATTTTCCCCTTGGAGTAGTTCATATAGTTTATGAACTACTATAAACTAGTTCAGTTTATAGCTGAACTACAGAAGTGTGTTTTAAGCTAAGCAACACAGTTGAAGAGGTGGGTTGTTTGTTAATCTCAAAACATCTTAATTGCGTAAACATTGGCAGAGACATTGCATTTTTCTTTTCTTGAGTTTCCTTTGGCAACACCTGCCTTCCATAATAACTGAAGGCATTACTGCAGCCAGGTTTTGCAGAGGGTAGCAATTCATGCTAGAGCAAAAAAACCGCCCAAGTTCTATGTAGCAGGTAACTTCTACATACATGTGGACTACATATATGTAGAATATGTAGACTACATAGGAATGCACAACCCATGTAGGCTTTCTGCCCTATCTCTAACACCCAAAAAGAGAATTTTATCATTATACACCTACTATTTTGCATAACAAATAGATTTTACATAGGCTAACAAATTATGCCTTTTAAATGCACTCCTGAGCTCTTCTTGTCTGAGAAGAAACAACACTGTCATAGAACCATAGAATAGCTAGGGTTGGCAAGGACCTTAAGATCATCTAGTTCCAACACCCTGCCATAGGCAGGGATGCCTCACCCTAGACCATGTTGCCCAAAGCTCTGTCCAACCTGGTCTTGAGCCTATCTGACCAGAGCTAAATAATCATTGCAATTTCAACTAAATAGTCATAGGAGACTGGATGTACTTAGACCATCAATGTAGAAAAGTTTAATAATATTGTATCCACTATTGGTAACTAACAAATACAATAAAGGAATTGAGTGTCAATGAAGGATTTTCACAGGTAGATAACCTCTACTCTCATATGTAAAGACCAAGTTCAGAACTACTTACAGGTAATGTATTCATAGAAGCCTTTATACTTTTGGTGCATAAATGGATTTATCAGATAAATTTCTGGTGAGAATTATTTGCTCAGCTTCAAAGGAAAATGTTTTACAACTATGGGAACAAATGTTTTATTATGGGTGCTTTCTGAAGATAAACAGATATCCATTTAGAGAAGGGACTAAAATGTAGTTGAGTTGCCAGCACCAAATACTTGCTACAGCAACTGCGTATGAGCACCAGGTTAAATTTGAGATCTGAAATGCAAATCTCATATTGGTGCAAAATAGAGTAAGACCACAAAGCACTTGGGTGTGAAGGCAGAGAAAGCAACACAGTAGGACACTTATTTTGATTCCTGCCTCGCCTTCCTTCACACACACCCCCCACCATTTTCCTGCTCTGAATGACTCACTTAACAAAATAAACAAGTTAAACAAGATGTAACAGGGAAACTCACCTCAGAAAATACTTAGTTCTTCTAAAATTTGGTACAATGTGCACATCCATTAGTAATTAAAAAAAGGGCAAATAATGTATTTTTAAATAACTTACTTTTTCAAAAAGTATGCTCTTAAATATCATAGAATAAGAGAATCAGAGAACAGTTAGGGTTGGAAAGGACCTTAAGATCATCTAGTTCCAACCCCCCTGCCATGGACAGGGACACCCCCTACTAAACCATATCACCTAAGGCTATGTCCAACCTGGTCTTGAACACCATCAGGGATGGAGCATTCACAACTTCCCTGGGCAACCCATTCCAGTGCCTCACCACCCTCACAGTAAAGAATTTCTTC
>JAOEHX010031061.1:0-13897 GCA_025448015.1 Bolborhynchus lineola
TGCTTGTTTTACGGCTGAAACCACTACAGGTCTTTTAGGAGGGGGAAGTGAATGAACAAACTGCATGGCTGATTTACGGTCTAAACCACGACAGTATCTTAAAATGCATTCCCATAAGAAAAAGACTTACATTGCATAAAGCTTAATCAAGAGCTTGAATTTCAAGTTCAATCACATGTAAAATATGCACCCAAGTCTCCTCTGCTGGAGTATTTATTCCATTTACTCTCAGCTTGCACTCAGCCAGTATCTCAGCTGATGAAAAATTATATGAAATCTTTCTGAATGTGCTCATGCACTGGAGGAAGAATTACAGGAACTCTGCATAAAATGCAAAGTTGAAGAGCCCTGTACCTGAATGAGGACTGACTGAAAACACAGGGTAAAAAAAAAAGGGGGGTAGGGGGAAGGAGAGAGAGGAAGAGAGAATCAACATATTCTGTGTGGTTTTTCCCATGATAAAAATAGTTATAACTTGAATTCCTTAGCCCAACTATCCTAACAGCTATTTAATAAGAATTTTATGGATTCTGAGGTGCAGTTTTTCTCTATACATTCAATAATTATCATGGAATGGTAAGTTTTTAGTGAAGCAAGACATCCACTGAGAGCTGGCCTAATAAGTAGATATTCTGACCTCCATTTTGTTTTATTTCTATCCAAATGAATGTGCCAAATCAAATTTAAAACCAATGTAGAAAAAAAAAGTAAGTTCATAATAGAGTAGTAGTCATAAAGATAGAGGAAGAATTTGCATCATCTTCATGTCCTTGAGATATCAATCTGTTAGTTACATATTCCTTATCTCAGGATTGCTTGAATTTCAAAAACAAACACAAACATCCATATTGAACAGATTAATACTTTTGTTAATGAAGTTCTTTATTATCCATTAAAAAGCTATTAGTAAAACATTGTTATTTATGATAATAGCCAGCATGCTGTTAAACTGTTAGCAAAACAAATTAGAAAGTAATATTTACTAGTTGCAAATTGAATTCACCTAAAAATGGGGGTCTTCAAACGTTTAGCATAGTTTTTAGTGATGATAGTTAAAACATTTTTAATGTTTATGTTCTTTATGAAAATCATGGATTTGCATGTACTTTGCTTCTGTTCATAATTCATGTCTTAGCTGTCCTGTATCTCTGTCTCTTAGATATGCATGCTGTCTTCAACTACAAACAAGTGAGCTCTACCGATTATTGTCCCTCATCCATCTCATCTCAGCTGTAAGTCTCAAGTTAGTAATGCTGCAGAAGTGTCTCACCTATTAGCAAATAAATCTTAGTAAGTGTATTGTGTTAATAAATAATTTAGACTTATAGACCTTTTGGGAAGGGCAAAAGCTCACAGATTTTGATTTACATGTAAATATTCAACATTCAGCCTTGCAGCATTTTCCTGTGGGACTGAGGAGATCACTTTTTTTCTTTTCCTTTTTACTTACAGGATAGCAGCCTGACTGCACTGTTTTCTTTGAACCTCCACATGCATTGTGGTGTGCAGCTTAAGGAACACTACCATACGTATCTAAGCTTAAAGAGGTGGAGATTAAAGTGGTATAAAGTGCATTGGTTTAAAATCAGTGCAGCTGGTTAAATTACAATTTCATTTCATCATTTCATAAACAATACATGTAAAATACTAGATCAGCCAAAAATAGGGCCTGTGTGGGATTTTAAAAATGAAAAACCTTGTTAACTATTAAGGTTTGCCAAGTGCCTAGAATGATGCATCCGCCTTGCTTCTAATTACAGTAGCTGTGATTTGGCTAATTATTTTAGTTTTAAACTGATGTGTAATCATGAGCAGGACCATGAAGCCAGGTAATAGCTGCATAAGTTCTTTAACAAGGAAACAGCTCGTGATGGGTTTGGCCTTTGTATAACTTTAAGAAGTACAAGCGTGTGTAGAATGTAGCAAAATTTTAGGTTAAATTTTCTTTCCTACCTAAGAAATTTAAACCTGCATCACCTACTTCCCACGAGAGGATGACTACAAGCAATTGTTAAATTTATAGAGAAAAACTGCAGCTATTTGTATTCTTACAACTGCTCCATAATTCTACCCCTTCTGTTTCACAGAAGGTATACACCAGTGTGATTCCAGAACCGGCATCATCTTTGTAACTGAAATCTTCACTAGCAACAGCAGAACTGCACAAATTATATCCTAGGTTACTTTCCCATGTTTTATCTGCTTAAAAAGTAACTTATTTTTTAAAGAAATTAAAAATTAAAATGAAATTGTACATTATTCTTTTGACCAAAACAGCTTAGAACCACAGAAATCCCCTAAATCCTCTGTGTTCCAAATCCAGCCAATACAATAGTGCCTTTATAATTGTTCAAAGCTCATTTCTCTTTTTCATGTTGTATAATTTTCTTCAAACTATTGCACATTTAGATCGTTACGTATTTTTAGATGTGTTGTGCTTTACATTGGGTTGCACAAGTTGACATGTGAGTAAACTTGCTTTGTGTGTTGATAGTAAAACAAGCATCTCTGGAATACACTTGCTCAGTGACAACAAGTCACTGGGGTCTTCTGGGTTATTTTTCTTCCTCAATACATTGATCAATTAGTAACATTATGAGACATATGCATGTTGATACGCGCCACTTTATAATGAAATAATTGATATAACATCAAGTTTGACCCACTCCTTATACAATGAGAAAAGAAAGTCCTTCTAATGGAAACATATACATAGAATCATAGAAACTTTAGAATAGTTTGGGTTGGAAGGGACCTTCAAAACACACCTAGGCCAGCCCCTCTGCAACGAACAGGGACATCTTCAACTAGATCAGGTTGCCCAGAACCACATCCAGCCTGGCTGTGTCTCCAGGGATGGTGCATCTGTCACCTCTCTGGGCAACCTGTGCCAATGTTTCACCAGCCTCACTGTTAAGAATTTCTTCCTCACATCCAGCCCAAATCTCCCCTCTTTTAGTTTAAAACCATCACCTCTCACCCTGTCACAACACGCCCTGCTAAAAAATCTCTCCCCATCTTTCTTATAGACACCTTTTAAGAACTGAAATGCTGCTATAAGGTCTCCCCAGAGCCTTCTCTGAGGCCAAGCATCTCCATTAACTGCTGCCCAGCAGCCACGTTTGCTCTCCAATCTCCAAAAGTTCTCCTTGAGTTCTCCCTCTCTGCAACCATGAACCAATATGTTTCAGCATACCCTGCTAGATAAGAATGAATTAAAAGCACTCACAGACTCCTTGCTAGCTGGTTGTGATTACTGCCTTTCAGCTGATACATCCTAACTGTATGCTTCCAATTCCAACGTTTCATGACCAATTTGGTGGCCTTCTATGACAGGGTGACAGAACTGCAGACACTGATAGAGCAGCTGATGTCATCTACCTGGACTTGTGCAAAGTGTTCAACATTGTCCCACGTGACATCCTTGTCTCTAAATTGGAGAGACATCAATTTGATAGGTGGACCACTCGGTGGATAAAGAACTTGCTGGGTGTCCACACACAAACAGTTGTGGTCAATGGCTCAATGTCCAACTGAAGACCAGTGATGAGTGGCATCCCTCAGGGATTGGTGTTGGAATCAGTCTCGTTCAACATCTTTGGCCGTAACATTGACATTGGAATTGAGTACACCTACCGCAGGTTTGCTGATGACACCAAACTTTGTGGTTCGGTTGATACATCAAAGGGAAAGAATGCCATCCAGAGGGACCTTGACATTCTTGCAATGTGTGCTGGTGCCAACCTGATGAAATTTAGCCACGACAAGTGCAAGGTCCTACACCTGCGTCAGAACAATCCCAGGCACAGCTGCAGGGTGGCAGAGAAAAGATTCAGAGCAGCCTTGTTGAGAAGGACTTGGGGGGGTTGGTTGATGAGAAAATGAACATGAGCCGGCAGTGTGTGCTCACAGTCCAGAAAGCCAACCGTATCCTGGGCTGCATCAAAAGCAGCGTGACTAGCAGGTCGAAGGAGGTGATCCTGTCCCCTACTCTGCTCTCGTGAGACCTCACTTGGAGTATTGCGTGCAGTTCTGATATCCTCAACATTAAAAGGACATGGAACTGTTGGAACAAGTCCAGAGGAAGGCCATGAGGATGATCGGGGGACTGGAGCACCTCCTGTATGAAGCTAGGCTGAGAAAGTTGGGGATGTTCAGTGTGGAGAAGGGAAGGCTGTGTGGAGACCTCATAGCAGCCTTCCAATATCTGAAGGTGGCGTATAGGGATGCTGGGGAGGCACTTTTCATTAGGGACTGTACTGACAGGACAAGGATTAATGGGTTCAAACTTAAACATGGGAAATTTAGATTGGATATAAGGAGAAAATTCATTACTGTAAGTGTGATGTGGCTCTGGAATGGGTTTGCCCAGGGGAGTTGTGAATGCTCCATCGCTGGTGGTGTTCAAGGCCGGGTAGGACAGAGCCTTGGGTGGCATGGTTTAGTGTGCGGTGCCCCTGCCCATTGCAGGGGGGGTGGAACTAGATGATTTTAAGGTCCTTTCCAACCCTAACTATTCTATAATACTATGATTCTCTGAAAACATGAAGCAAGTTACCTCAAATCCTCTTAAATCACTTACTTTGTAATTCACTATTCAGAGTTTATCTATTATATTCTAGGATGACTTAAATCAAATAAAATAGTTCCAAAGGGAAAAAAAAAAAAAAAAAAAAAAAGTTGTTTAGAATCCTAGTATAGTTTGGGCTGGAAAGGCCCTTAAGATCCTCTAGTTCTAACTCTCTGTCATGGGCAGGGACACCTTCCACTGGACCAGGTTGCACCAAGTGCTGTCCAACCTTACTCTGAACACTGCCAGGTATGGGGCATTCACCACTTTTTTGGGTGATCTGTGCCAATGCCTCACCAGCCTCACAGTAAAGAACCTCTTCTTCTTTATCTAACATGAACTTCCCCTTCAAATTTTAACACATTACCCCTTGTCTTATTGTTACAGTCCGTAGTCCCTAGTATTAGGAGAAGATTACTGGTACAGTACTTCAAATTTGAAGCTAATTGATAGTAGAAATTGCCCATAGATTATAAAATATGGGTTCATCTTCCTTTTTTATGTGAGATTTCTCAGATCAAAATTTGTACATTTTGTGAGAAAGCCTTGATGTTAACGAATTAAGGGTTGTTAGGTGAGGCTGTTTTCCAACTCTGCTGTTTAAATGGTGCTAATGGACGATGCTAAGAGTACATACAGGATTCCTGAGACTTAGTGTGCGCTACTGGAACAGAACTTAGTAGTAAACTTGAGACTCTCCTTTGAGAGTTCTTACCCTGTTCCCAGTTTTATGATTTTATGTATCTGTTGAATGCAAATACATTCTTAGGACCCTATCATTTAGGGTATTCAACCGAGATTTTTACAGTGAAGTTTTATGCCTCTCCATGATAAACCAAGCTACAGCATAGTGTTTCCCCAAGGCCCAATTAATCTTGGCTTCCATTTTTGAAAGTGAGCAGCTCCAAAAAGAAAAGCGTACAGCTTCTGTGAGACAGAAGGGACAGAATTTGAAATTAATGACATTGAGCAGCTGTAAGTATACAAATGGAAAAAATACTTTAGGACTTTTATTAACAAGGTGCATGAGACTGAACAAATCTAGCTTGTCTTTTTGGATCTGAGTTTCAATGTCATATAAAATAAAACAACAAAGCAATGATTTTCCTGTTTGATTGCAAACACACAGGTGCTGTAGCCAGAAAACAAACACCACAGTTAAAAACCAAAAAATTTGCTAGTTTTGAGAGACAACTAATTAACTTTCTTGTCAGCAATACTAAATAGCATGTATTTAGTCTTCATCTTACATTTAGAAGACAGTTTTTCTAAGAAGAAACATATCTATAATGAATGTTTTATTATGATGCAATATGGATTTGTGAGGACACCAGATACAGAACTCCTGATTCTCAGAAATCTGTGCAAATATTTTGGTGGATCTAGAAATACTGGCTTTTGCACAACTGTATTTTCAAACAGTGCTTCACTCAAATTCGGAATTTCATCTTATACTTTTACATTTAGGTAGCATGTACCTCAGTCTATTCTGTGCTACTTAGATGAGAGTATTTACCAACTTTAAAAAGCTGACATTTCAAAACTTTTAGTCTAATCTGCATGGTTTGCTAGGACCAAGGGAAAAGAATCATTTCAGTATGATCACACTGTGATTTGTTTGACATCTCACTTCTAACAATGAAATCTGTCTTCTGTTTATAAACCTTCAAACAATCGTAGATGAAAGTAAAATAATTCAATTAAATCTCATTGTCTTTTATAAACGGAGACACAGAAACTACCTCTTCTGTAGCTCCTAAATATACAACATGATACAATTTGGAAAGAAAGATCTGATCACTGATTCTTGGCTTCTATTCTTTATGCTGCTGGCTGCTGCAGAAAGGAGACAGAAATACATAAGCGATATTGGCAAGCAAGTTCACACTTGGCCTTTACCAGTTGCTGCATCAAGCAGATTTCTGGCCAAGAATAAATTACAACAAAACAAAAACGTACTGATCTTAAAAGAGGAAAAATCCCACTACATATGCCTCCTGCCACACACACACATATATAAGACAGAATGAGGTACAAACTCAAAAGTGGAACTCAGAAAGAAAATAAACATAGTACCGAAATCTTTAATATTATTTCTCCCATCTTTGCATTTTTCACTGTTGCTTGTTCTATTCTAGTCATTCACAGCTTTTCTCAATTAATACTGAGTTCATTTGTTCCCCTCAAAGGACCTTGTTTTCTACATTACCTCACCCATTAAGATTCTTTTCTTTCTTTCCTGGAATGCTATATGGAACTGCAGGGAGCTGCAAAAAATATATTGAACACATCTGTTTCTTACAGCCTGTGGAATGGCAAGCTTTCTTTTATTATTATTTTTTTGGAAACAAAGTCAATCACTCTGAAGCTTCAGAAAAATATTTGAAAGATTTGGAAGACCATTTTCAGTAGCATTATTTTCTTACACAGTAATTTCAAGAAGTTCTAACAATTTCATAATTAGGGAAATGGTCTCTTGACTTCTATTTCTAGCTCTTATGAGAGATGCTGTCACAGAAACAATAAATTAAGGCTAAAAGAAATATATTGTCCAAACTCAATTAAAGCTCCACCATCAGCTACAGCTTCAAGATGTCACATGGATTTATCAATACACTGCTTACGGCTAATGATCCAAAACACAGGCTCACCTCATGAAGGGAGGGCTCCCAACCTCAAGGAGTTCCCTTGGACACACCCTGACCCAAGGGGAGAATCCTCAACTGCAGACCTGCTGCTCTGAGAAGGCTTTGTCAGGCCTATTGTCAGAGCAGGTATACCTGCCACACAATCTACCTTGTAACCACAGTCATGATTCAACCTGTTTACTTACAGTGGTGGTAGAGTCACCTCTTGCCTCCGGAGTTAACAGGGAGCGCAGTCTTAGTGAGTCTTAATGCTTACTGTGGATCAGGATTTCCCAGTTATTTTAATGATTTTACCATTGTGTGCTTAATGTAACTTATCATCATACAAACCTTGGAATGTGGACACAACTAGTAAGTCATCTAACAACAGATTCAAATTCCACATACAAACATTCTTTAGTGTTGAGGCTTACTCCCACGCTTCCCACTTGGTTCTTTGAGTGCATCCCACCACCTGTGGGGCATAGACCTTCCTTGAAAATGTCTAGTTCCACCCTGTTTGGAAATCCATTCCATTGCACCCTTGTACATTGTATAGGAATTAGTGTAAATGACAGTTGCACTACCTTCTGCAGCCAACAATAGAGCTCTCAGTTCTCCTACCTGTGCGCTACCTTCACCAGCTTCTTCAACTGTCTTCACAGTGCCAATTTCTAATGCTACTGCTTTATATTTACATCTTAATCACACTCAGTGAGTAGATGCATCAGTAAACCATCCTTTCTCTGTGTCTGAGCCTACCATAAACTCATGCGTTTCTTTAATAGAAGGCTTACAGTGTTGACTTTGCAAGGCTACGTCTGCATTTATGGATTGCTGTAATCGGAGACTTCAACCAGACCCTCTCTCAAAAGAAATAACTGACTCATTATTTTTAGGCATGCATCCCATTTCCAAAAAAAGTGACCTTTGGAGCTGCTCCCTTGGGAGGAGGTGAAATCTCAGGGATTCAGAAAGGAAAAAAGACTTTCGACATCTTGCGATGTGCGTCATTTCTCAGCTTCCTTAGCCAGTCTAGTGAGGGACAAGACCCCTTTTTCCCAATGTGAGTGCCACTGTTTGGTTTCTCTAAATGAGGTAGAAGACAACAGTAGAGGGCTGGTTGGTCCTCATGGTCCCTTTTGAAATATGCCACTGTATGAAATGTGTGAACAAACCCCTAGTCCACTATTAACAGACCCTGTAGGTGCAGTGGGACCAGCCTCTGATAGGCCAAATCCTCATTTATTTTCCTTGTGAGGAAATCCCAAGGGGGATTCTTTCAACACACTAGTTACCCCACTGTATTTATGACTTTCCCTCATGGCTTAATTCCTCACTTCCCCACTTGTTGCTTATTTCAACCACTAATTTGAGCCCCATATCAATTAAAAGTTCCACATTCACTCACACGGTCCCCACGGGGATGTGTCTACAGGGATCCCTAGCAGCGGGTCATCAACAGGTGCTCAATGGAGGGGGGTGGAAGTTTCCTGTAACAGTTTCCTCCTAGGGTCATTGCCTGCTGCACCTCAGGCCTGTCCCAGTGTGTCTCAGGGCAGCTTGAGGTCCTAGCCTGGCTCAGCTGTGGTTTGTGACTAGGCTATTTGATTCGCCCACGCCACACTCCGGTTCTGCCTGGCCCTGCTCAAGCCGGGAAGTGACTGTTTGTGTCATGTCTCTGCCCAAGCTGGAAAGAGAGGAAGCTGTGGTGTGCTTTTGTTTGTGAGGGCTTTGTCAGGCCAGTTGATTTCTTTTGTTGAGCAAATGTCAGAGGCACTTAGCTGTGCATTTTTTAAAACTTAAAAGTATACATTCAACCAGTGTGGAAACCAAACTTTCAAAATCACTTAGATGCTGCTGTTGAGCACTTCTAAAAGCTCTTCAGCATTTAATAGATTTTATATCTATTAACACAGCATGATACTTCATCTCTTAATATACTATTATAATCTATTAGTACACTATAGCAATATAATATCGGAATCTATTAGTACATGTCTGCCAATCAAAGCCAATGGACTCCAAAGTTGATTATCAAGTCACCTAGCTATAGCAATTCCATAACAAACGCACTTCTTATTCAGCACTTCCATTAATAAATCAGGTCAAAATTCTCAGAAGGATAAATTTTCATTTATTATCAAAACAACAGGTAAACTGAGTGCACACTCCCAAATTATCTGATTATATAGCTAGCATGAGAGGATATTAAAGAAAAAAAAAAAAAAAAAGGCAAATCTAATGACTTCATGCAAGTTAAGCTGCAATTCTAGAAAAAGTGAATAGCATGAATCTGACTTTGGAAGCTGCTGACTTGTAGTGTCCGTTGTAAAAACCTCACATATAAAGGACCAAGTTAAAAAAATTTGGACTTAAGTTGATAATAACTGATGCTGTGCATGTACAGCCATTGCATTTATTGGGTTTTTCACTTTGATGTCTTTAGCACCAAGGAAAATAGTAGAGCTGTATCAAGCAACATGCCTAGAGAGGAAATTGCTTTTTTTACTCTCCTCCCAAAAGTTAGTGTTGTAAATCTGAAGATCAAAGCTAGATATTTGAAAGGACAAACCACTCAAAATGAACAATACATATACATATTTTTTCTTCTTTACCTAAGGTTGCAAATCATCTTCAAGAGGGAAGTTATATGAAGTGACTGTTTCATACCTAAGCTTTCGGCACTGAAAGTATGGGAATACAACTAAACCTATGGACTGTGGAAATAATACAAACACAAGACATAGCTAACTTGCATCTTCAGTCTTCAGTGATTTATACTTTCAGGGAAACTCCACCAAAAAGAAGAAGGTCAAAACATCCAGAAACAGATGACCATTCTAAGGCAATAGATTTCATGTTTATGAAAAGTATGATTTGATAACCTTTCTTTGTTCTGGGAGGTTCTTCAAAAAATTTTAGTGGTTTAGATGTCAGTTCAGAGCTGACACTTTTTTACTATTTGATGGCTGTTCAGTGGCTTTTGAGAAATAAGGTTATTAGTTTTCTTAACGAATTTTTCTATGGTCTCTGTGGCAATTTTTTATGAAATCATGATAAAGAGAAAAGGATTTATCTTATCTCTTTGGTGCAGAAAAGTTTTATTACTGCTAGTTCACATAGAGAGAGGTCAAGAAAAGAGAATGTATGAAGACTCCTCACTCATGACAGTTATTTTTGCAACTGAGATGAGAAAGTTCATTTTAACTAAGCCAACTGACTGTGCTATAGCATTTTGTTTGACTACAACCCAACATGGAGTACTTACATGCTTCTTTTTCTATTTTCTCTATCACAATTGTTTTTTCCATCTGATGTATGAAGAAAAGCAGCTGGACGGTTTAACGGTTTCTACAGGTGCTGGACTTTTGTCCATGCCACACATCCAGTAGCGTGTGGACAATATTTTAGCAGTAGATGATAAGATACTACTTTTAGAACATGAGAAGTGAGAAAATTACAATTTTTTCCGCTAAACTTGAAGTCCTGTATTTAAGCATAACTTATTTGAATGTTCACATTGCAAGAAACAGGAATAGGTGACAACTACTTGTTCTGGAAGTATATTTAGATTCTCTTGCAAGAAAACTTCCTAGTTTATGACAGCTAATGAAAACTTTCACTAAGTTAAAAAAATCACAAGCAGAAATAATATTAATATCTGGAATAAAGCACGGTTCTATAAACTTGTTTTCAATACTGTACAAGAGACATAGACAGACTTTGGTTTAAACATAGTAGAATAGTTCCACACTTTCATTTTTTTGCAGCTACTTAAAAGTAGTTCCCACAGTAAGTACTTTGCATTCAATAGGTCTCAGGAAACAAGGTCTTGGATACATTTCAAGTGCCCTTTAGCTCTGCAAAAGAGCTTATGTAACATATTTTCTTGCATCATTTGAGGAGCTGCCAACTTCACCATATCCAATTTCCAATGAGATCTTTTTCTTTTAAAAAATTGGGTTTCTCATCTCACATTATTCTACATCAAGCAGAGCTTCAGTAAAGATGCTGAAATTACATGGCAAACAGCATCCAACATGAAATAGTATCCTGGTTTTAACAGAAATGGGAATGTAATAAGGTTTTGTCATTTTGCATTTGGGGAAAAATAGTGAACACTGAAATAAAACTGAGCCTCAAGCTTTAATTGCCTCCAGAGTATTTTTATTTTAATCAATTCTTCTGAAAAAAATAGTGGGACTAATCATAAAGTAGTTCATTTTTACATGCAACACCAAGTGTTTGGCTAAGTCAGTTCTTTGTTACCTCTTTCTGTCTGAACAGGAAATCACCAGCAGTTTATTACTGCATATTGTGCCTTGTGAATTCTGCATTGCTATCAAGAGTTAAAGAATAAGCTATGAGCCTGCTGGACAGACACAGTTATATTGCCAATTGTACCAGAAGACAATAAGGTATATTCTACCAAGTCATTAGAATAATTTGGGGATTTTTACAACACTGGTTGCCTTCAGGAAAAAAAAAAAAAAAAAACGAAAAATAAAATAGAAAAAAAAAGTATTAGAACAATAATTAGGTACGTTACTGATAAATTTGATGGTAAAAATCAGCATCTCTAACAGTAAAAAATAATATGATAATCCTCTGAGTTATGAAATCTATCTTCAGAATAGTTGATGATGGTCATAATATATTTAGATTCTCAGAAGAAAAATGAAGTCAAAAAACTTTCACAGTATAGAAGGATGTCCAGTATCTGAAAGCTAGCTATACAAGTGCTAGTTGTTTGCTTTAGCTGCCTTTATGATTAATGATGTAAAACAGGTTCCAGAAGATAGCTCATCCTATCTATAGTAAGATCATTAGATACCTCTTTGCTGACCATGAAAGAAGTATAAACAATTGACTTATTTTTCCACAACACATTTTAAATCTCAAAAAATTCAAAAAATGAATTATGCTCTGCAATGTTAGAATCATAGAATCACAGAATGGTTTGGACTGGAAAGGACCTCAAGATCATCTAGTTCTAACCCCTTGTCATAGGCAGGGATACCTCATACTAGACTGTGTCTCCCAAGGCTCTGTCCAACCTGGCCCTGAGTACTACCAGGGATGGAGCATTTGCCAATTCTTTGGGCAACCTCTTCCAGTACTTCACCACCCTCACAGTAAAGAACTTCTTCCTTATATCTAACTCAAACTTCCCCTGTCTAAACCCATTACGCCTTGTCCTATTACTACAGTCCCTTTGAAGAGTTGCTCTCTGGTACCCTAGTAAGATACCCTGAAATTTCAAAATCACCTAGGACAGAAAGTAAAAAATGTAACTGTATCATTTAATTTTACCAATTTGCCCAATAGCCAATGATACTTCTGGAGTGGCATAATTTGAAATAGTAAATGATGATCTGAGGAATACAACCACCAAATAGGCACACAAGAAGTTATTAAGTTGGCCTGCTGGATAGAATATAGAAAATCCTCAGCCAGATTTTGCTGGTTTTGTGTGGGATAGAGTTAATTTTCTTCATAGAAGCTGGTATGGAGTAATGTTTTGGATTTCTGCTGGAAATAGTGTAAATAATACTGGGATATATTTGCTGAGCAGTGCTTACTGCAAGGTCAAGGCCTTTTCTGCTTCTCACCCCACCAGTGGGTAGGCTGGGGGTGCACATGGTGTTGAGAGGAGACCCAGCAGGAGAGCTGACCCCAGCTGACCAAAGAGATGTTCCATACCATATGACATCAAGCTCAGCATATGAAGCTCGGGGAGAAAAAGGAACAGGAGGAGAGATGCACAGGGTGAGGAGGCTTATCTCATGTATCTTTCCAAGTAACTGTCACGTGTGATGGAGCTCTGCTGTCTTAGAGGTGTCTGAATACCTGCCTGATCATAGGAAGTGGTGAATGAACTGCTTGGTTTGCTTGTACAAGCTGCTTTTTATTTACCTATTAAGCTGGCTTTATCTCAGCCTATGAGTTTTCTCATTTCTTCTTTTGCAGTTCTCTCCCCCATTCCACTGTGAGGAGAGTGACTGAGTGACTACTTGGTGCTTAGTTGCCATCTGGGGTTAAATCATCACACAGATTTAATGAAAATAATGGATGCCTACATATAGCCAATAAATGTAAAACATGAACTGAAAGAAATACAATGACATTGTTCTTATGCACTGTTAGCTTCTAACCTTACAGTAAGAACTCAGAATTTGGATCAATGTCTATATGGAGCTCAAAATAGACTTCTGTTCAGTGTGAACTGGTAGCCAAAAGGCAACTAAATTGTTAGCTTGGAAATTCAGATGGGATGAAAAATACATCAATAGAAGGTTACTACCATGCAGCTGGAATGTCTTTGAGTTTCATTATTAATTACACTTTCACATTCATATTTATTTGCAATTATCCATATCCAATGCATATCTATGTTTCATGTCTTAGGCCAACATTAGTTTTAGGTAAAGGTTGCTTGTTGAGCTGGTGTTGTTCCTATTAGTCACCACTGAAGAAGCACAGCACAAAAGGGTCCATTTTGCAAAATAAACAGTCTGAGACTGGTTATTGACTGAGCTAGAGAATCCAAGATGCTTTATTACCTCTGAACTCCATCAAAAGTAGAGGCTGCTACTTCTACACCAAGAGTGACCAAGGTGAAAATGTGCAAAAAAACTTACTTCTAATTCAAAGCTAATATGTTCTCAAAATAACTCTTAATAAAATTCACTTATTG
>JAOEHX010031064.1:0-10936 GCA_025448015.1 Bolborhynchus lineola
TCTGCCTTTTCTGCAGTGTCTTTAAAGAAATCATCTGTAATAGCAAAATCGGTATCAGCAGGAAAACTGCCCAGTAGTGTACTTGATATATTTTATCTTCTGGGAAACAAAGTTATTGGAAGCCAAGACCAGGCACTTGGCCAGTATCTTTCATCTGGATGTTTTGCTGTTGTATCCAAATCTGTGCTGACCCATCTGCTGTGTTCTCTTGTTGCCCGCACAGTCCTGTTGTTGGGGTTCGGCGCACTCTTAATGAGAGTGAATCTGCGTCACCTGGTCTCCCCTCGTCTGTCTCTGCCCCTTCTTTCCTGAAAAGCTTTTACCATGGCTCAGGAAGGTTGCTCCAGCACTCAGAAAGTGACTTCTTTAAGAGGTGAGGGCATTGTCTCCTGCCTAGCGCTTCAGTGCCACCAGCTTAACAGGATTCCCTGTGCAGTGCAGCACATGGGATGTCTCCCACTCTGCCTTGTGTTCCTGCATTTCTAACAGATTTCCTAAGTACTTGATGCAAATGGACAAAGAGGCTTTTGGCAAAAAAAAAAAAGCCTGTTAAAAATAGAGGCCTGTCTGCTGACATCTAGTAGCTGTGACCTCTTTCTGTTCCAGTGTTGCATATCTGCTGCATTTGTTTGTCACTTGAAATGCAACGGGTTTTAGGAGTGTCACACCAATTTAATGCTTTCTCTGCTGAATGCAAACCAGCATGTGTTGCTGAGGTCACTGGCATGTGAAAATAAGATAATAGCAATGTGAAGAATATACAGTACTAATGTGGGATGCCTGTGCATGAAGGAGGGGAAACACCATGTTAGCTGGGTATTCCTAGCTATGAGATGTTTAGAGAGAATCATTAAAAACCTTCAAATTGGAGTGGGGAAGAAGCAAAGATACAGGAAGGCCTTTCTGACATCAGTGTGAAAGACTCAAATATCTAAATGAAGTCACACTTTTTACAGTAAGAATAGGCTGTCTTTCAGGTGGGTACTTGAGGAAACTGCGTAAGTATTATTTTTCTGTAGTAGGCCTGCAGTGAATAAGGTGGAAAGTTTTGAACTTCATGGGTTTTTTGCCTTTATATTTCTCTTTTGTCAATGAGAGCTCCCTTTTCCTTTGTCAGTCTGTCCTTGTTCACTGAACTGTACTTGTGTTTCTGTTATTCTTCATCTCTGAATGTAGCTCAGCACTAATCATTCCCAACAGAAAACTGGAGTTGTAGAAGGTGCTTTTGTCACTGTTTCTCCCTGGAAATTGACAGTGGAGATTTCATTTTTACCAAAACCGAAAGTTGATGAGACCTGGATTCTGGGTCTAATTAGGACTCTAGGGAGATCTTCAAAGTAGGAATAATTCCCAGAAGATCATCCTGTTTCTACTTAGATTTTATACTGTACAGGTTTCTGATACAAGGTAATCTTCAATTTGTGCAAAAACCTTTGTGAAAATTGTGTCTTGCTACCTATAGATCTTGTTGGAAGCAACTGGGCCTGAACTGTCATGGTAAGGAGATTGCAGTGTTAAGGGTGAAGTGTTTGGGTCTAGTTGGGCTCATGAAGTGAATGCACCAGACGCAGAAAGAAGTGTCAAATGAATAATGCTGATGTGAAAAGAGTGACTGAGGTAATAAAACTGTTGCTTGAAATGGCTAATGTAGAATAAAATTTATTGTCCCGCTGTTGGTGGCTGGAACTCTTTAAACTTTCCCTGATTCAGCTTGCAAATGTGTTGTGCCATTAGGTTTATAAATGTTTTAAAATTGACAGTTTTAATGGTGTTTGGGTTTTGGTCTTTTTCCTTTGGATATTTTTCACAGAGAGAACCTTCTTCTATCCCAGTAGACTCAATGTGAGGTGTTAGAATTACCATGTGAGCATATGTTATGCTGGAATTGAGTGTGGTATGGCAGTCCTTTACAATTTGAAGACTGACTACAAGCTGTTTGTCTGTTAGGAACCTAATCAAAAATTCAGTGCATTTTCCTCTCTAATCGTGGTTACTACGCGTTCATAAGAGTGTATCCTAGCCTCATTGCACTGCAGAAAAAATCTTTATAGTATGACTTTCCTTATCATGTAGCTTTGAGATTGCACATGATACAGCACACAGCTTTTCTTGGTGTTCTGGTGAACTGCAGGATCAGAGCCAGTTTCAGATGGAATTAATTTTAGAAAGATGTTTGATTTGTAGCAGTCAGATAGGCCTCTGCAAAGAGCACCAAGCCAGGGGGAGCTGGGTGTTAACAAGTAACTCTGTTTGGTTTATATGTGTCATTTATGTATCGGCTGCTGTACAGAAGATGATTCTGACCTGTGTTTATATCACATTTGGCATATGGTCACAAACTCAGGAACTGAGACTAAGGTGTTGGAGATACAGGGTGCAGTCACTCCCAGCTGATTGTAGACACCTTCATGTCATCTTATCAATGGGGAGAAGTTGGTGTGTCTGCAGTAGAGTTGCTCTCATCCTAGACTGTCTTTGATGTTGTGACATTTACAGAACTGATCCTGCCTATTTATCCACCTGAACACTAATACAGCCAGATGTGCCTGTCACTGAGTACATCTTCATTTAGAAAATGTGAATCATACCCTAAAAGTGTCGTGACCTCCATTAAAAAGGAAGCCTCAGTTGACTCACTAGGGTTTAAGCGGCTATGTTGAAGGAGAAAAAAAATAAGATTCTCCAGATAAGTTCACTGTGGTGAAAGAAATTCATTTTTTCTTAATGTTTGTGGGAAGGCTGAGGTTTTTGGGTTAAATTCTAATGTTAGCTATTATGATCTTAAGGTCCTTCCCAACTCAAACTATTCTATGATTCTGTGATTCCATGATGCTTTATGTTGAAGAGAGAAAATAGCAATGTTTTCTGCTTTAAGGAATGAACTGTGTAGTGAAGCTGGGCATAAACACAGTATTAATAGGTGCCTTTGGCATGTTTTTATTGCATTGTCGATTCATTTGTCTAGAGAGAAGTCTAGGGTGGAAGTAGTCTGCATAATCTTGACTTTTAACAAATGTGCTGCACAGCATTTAATATTGAACACAAGCACCTATAAGGATTATTAAAAATATCCTGCCAACATGGAGGTAAGCAAATGGATATTTGAGAACATAATTTGTTTTTAAACTTTCATTTCTGTAACTTCTGGAAATTCCAGGATTGATTCAACAGCTACTCCTGAAAGCCAGGCTGCTGGGAGAATCTGTTTGGGGTTTTTACTATAAAAATAAAAGCAGCACTTTTAAAATTGTGATAACTTTAAGCATAAGTTCGACTAACCCACACCATCTCTGTTCATTGTATTGCTATGCAAGGATAGTTTAAGCTGATTTATCACCACTTGAATTTAAACAGATTGCTTTTTTACAGTAGCTTCATTTCTCATAGAATCATATAATAGTTAGGGCTGGAAAGGACTTTTAGTTCCAACCCCCTTGCCATTTTGCTTTCATGGAGAAAGTAAAATACTTGGGAATGTTATTTAAATAAAATGGCAGAAAATAATTATTCATAATAAAAATATGACAGGAGTGAGAACTATAGAGAGGTGTAAACTGATCAACTAGTTCTTCCTCTTCCCATAAGGGAGGAATAGTTCATCTCTTTGGTTTATATAAGGCTTCTACCACCTAAAGCCCAAAGAGGTGAAATACTAGCTTTCTGTACTTGGACTGGGGGATTTTGTACCATCACAGCCTCCAAATAACAAAGTTGATTCAGTTGCTGCTTCGAGCAATCAAGAGAAGAAATTTGAATGAAAGAAAACTGGGCAAAAATGCAAACCTTGGCATAAGCAGTAACAGTATTCTCGAGTCAGTTGGCTTGCGTGTACTCAAGTACAGAATAATTGTGGTAAGTGCAGTATAAAGACTTTACAAGAAAAGGGGTAGCTTTGTGAGGTTTTAAGTATCAGTCTTTGGAAGCATTTTAAAGTACAGTTTTGGGAAGAGATGTAGGTAATTGAAACTAAGCAATAAGCATGTTTGTAATCTGAACAAGTTTTTAGAGTTTCTTCTTCCCTTTTTTTCCCTTTTTTATTCCTTCCTCTTTTTTTCTACCCCTAAGCTAGGAGTCTCATCTTCATACTATGCATTATCTGATAGTATAGTGAATGGGATGATGCTTTGTTGAAACTGAGTTGCAGTTACCTGGAATAAAACACTTAGATGATCAGTACTCTGTACTCCTGAGTACTTGGGTAATTGCTTAAAACAGCTTAAAGTATTCTATATGGCACCTGGACCCAATAAGGCCTTATGGCTTCTTGGGTTTCACAGTCACCAAAACTGCTTCTAATTCTACAGCAGAAGTATCCTCTCTATGGTGGCTATTTAAAATATCCATGCTATCCACACAAAAGGACAAAAGCTGCTGAGCAACCCACACTGGCAGTTTCAGGAGAAAACTCAGGATGGAGAAGAACATGTTCAAAATCTCCCTACCCTAGAAGAGAGTCAGGAAGACAGAGGACTACACATGCTTTCCACCTAGGAAAAGGTAGCATGCATAGTGATTGGGCTGGGCCATCCCATGTGGACGTAACCTGGAACTAATGATGGAGAGAAGCAAGGCACGTGAAATGAGTTTTCTGAATTCAGTCTTTGCAAGGCAACGTGTCAGGAAGAAATGCAGGAAGGGGTAATGTTCATGGACTTAAGCTGCAGCTCATGGGTTGGTGTGGAAGATGGGAAAGGTACAGAGCATATGAACCAGAATTTGTACTTCATTTCTGGCTTCACGTTTTGAGAGCACTGGAGCAAACACTTGCCCTGTGCCATGCTAACTTCTTCAAACTAGTGTAGATGCTCCTGCAGAAGTACAGATTTCATTCCAATATCTGCACAGAGCTCTCAAACCTTGTAACACCTTGCATGAAGTTAATAAAGCTACAATTTTGTAGAGTTACAAGACCATATGTTCTGACTGCCTAAAACCCATTTTTTCTAAAGGGAAACACATAAAAGGAAGCTCTGACATTAAGAACACAAACAGTAGTCTGCCACCTCCTTAGTTTTGTGAGTGACGCACCAAAAAGGCAACCAAGTTGGTAACAGTAGAGGCAACAACTACTTCTCATTTTGGGGCTCAGCCTAAGCTAGTTTATTTGCTTTATTCTGTCCAGTTCCAGAGCAGCAATATATTAACAGCTTGTAAATCAATGTCAGACACGTTATATGATAGATCCTATACAAAAACATTTATAGCACTATGTGGTACTGAACAAGATGCACTCTTCAAAACTACCTATGATATGTCATAGAATCATATTCTCAGCAGCTCTCCTGAGAGCAACTCCCCAGCCTTGCACAGCCGAAAATGAGGTGCTAGGAGGGATGGCAGAGCTGAAGGGGAAGGTGTTTAAACAGCAGCCAGCTCACTAGATGATTCATGGCATGGTATTAAGGTAACTCTTGGGAGCCCTGATCACCCACGGCTCCCTGTAGAGATGCTTTTAAACTGAAAAGACAAATGGCGTTTATAAGAAGGCCAAGCTTATTAAATAGTGCCTGGATCCAGAGTTCTGTTTCAGATGAAGGGCTAAATCCCAACACTCCAGAAACTATTTCAGTTCTAAGTTTTGCTCTTAAAATTCTGCCTGTGTAAGACATAGGATGAAGAAATCCAGTCAAAGGATCTGTTATCCAAACAGACAGAATTCTCTTGCATTATGAAGAAGTTGCAGTTACTAGGTATGCTACAGCAAGTGAAAAGCACAGTAGTTTTAGGACAAGATACTACTTCTCTTCCACACTCGTACTTATCCAGCAGCACACAGAAATGCTGACATCCAAGATAACAGCATTTCCTGCTTCCAGCCAGTTCTCAGCACAGACCTTCAATGTCATTCATTCAAGTTTCAGCCCAACCTTCAACTTGGCCACAGATTTGCATCTTTCTTTGTGACCTCCTAGGGCAGGAAGCGTTGACATTCCCCATGAACTTAGCGAGCAGTGCTAAAAGCAGTCTCATTAGCCCAGGATCTCATGTAGCGCTCAAGAGCTCCTGCTGCACCAGGTCTGAATGTGTGCCAACGTCTGACTGCAGTAGAAGGAACATTAAAGGAAACCCCTAGGCTAGTCGGCTGTCTTACAATTGTATTAGGCTCACAGTCTTTGTCAGGCTTGTTCTCTATGGAATTGCATATCCACTTAGGGTTATGAATTTGATTTATCTTCAAGATTCGAGGTGAGTCTCAATCCTGTGGAAGCAAAAGAACAATAGCATGGAGCAGCAGAAGATACAGGGAAGATATATCTGTGCGTGAATTTACCACACACGGCTTTGTCAAAGCATTTCAGTCCTGATTTGCAGAGCTTTGCAATACACATTTCTTGGGTAAGGACTACTAAATTAGTTCTGATTTACATCATTGTGGGGAGCAGGAAAAAATACTGATCTGAGCCAACAAAACTAACGCGCGTTTGAACCGAGGTGTCAGGAGGCACAGATGTATTGCACCACCTGCACTACTTGTGGGATGCTCCTTCCAGTCAGTTCTACAGCACAGTCACTTTGAGCTAACTTGTGTGGCGCTAAATTGTACTGGTATTGATTTTTCACTGCATTCATTTCATGGTGACGCTTTAAATTGCTCAAGGCTCTATCCGGAATAGTGCTGAACTGGGGACAAAAAAAGAATGGAGGCATTTTTAGTGAATCATAGAATCTTAAAAGAGTTTGAGTTGGAAGGGACCTACAAAGCTCAGCCCCTGCAATGAGCAGGGACATCTTCAACCAGATGAGGTTGCCCGGAACCTCATCTAGCCTGGCCTTGAATGTCTCCAGAGATGCCACATCCACCACCTCTCTGGACAACCTGTGCCAGTGGTTTATCACCCTCATTGTAAAGAATTTCTTCCTCAAATCCAGCCTGAATCTCCCCTTTTTTAGTTTAAAACCATCATCCCTTATCCTGTCACAACAGGCCCTGCTAAAAAGTCTCTCACCAGCTTTCTTATAGGGCCTTTTTCAAAAGAGGTCACTGTGAGATACCATGTAAGCTGCTTCCACTCATTACAGCCTACCACAGGCTGCATTTTTCCACTGGTCTCCAACTGGAGAACCGTCTTTTATGGTGGATCTCAACACGCTGCTTATCAGAAAGCTGGAATTCACTTTAAAGTTGTTTCCAGCTGACATTCACAGGAATTACTGTGAAGCCACTTTAGATCCTATTGGTGCCCTCAGACCACTTGGCCGTTTCCCAGTTGCAGGATCACAGTATACAATCTGCACTTGATTTCTAGATAGTACCAAAATACCATATCCAACTACAGCATAACTCATACGGATGTTTCACTTGGACCTATAGCTCCTGTTTTTCAAACCGGTGGGAGTTTTGCTTGAGGAAGAAATGAAGGATTCGGGCTGCAGAAAACACAAAGTCGGTAATTTGGCAGCCCGATTTTATAATAATCTTTGTCTAATGATTATTTAATGTTGTACCAGGCTATTTAAAAGAATATTCTACAAAGTGTTGGAGCTTCCTTTTCAAAGCTTGTGTAAAATGTGATTTGTAATTAGTAGCTTTAGATATGCAATGTGTGTGAGAGAATATTAGTATTCCATAAAAGCTGCTGTCAGTAGAAGTTATATGGAGAAGCACAAAATAATGTGAATGCTTAACAGCTAAAATACTTTGTTTAAAATAGATTTGCTGAATTTTATAGGAGCTCCACCTGGGAAACTTCAGATTTACTGTTTTTCCCTTTAAGCTGTTATATATAAATGAGTTGGGAACTCTGACCGTAAATGACCTGAGCACTAAGGGAATATATTAAAACTTACTTTTAAGTACTTCAAAGCATTTCACTTTATTCATGTATCTATATGGAATTATTCACAGAGCTTGTTACTGCAGCTTTGGAAATTCCTCACCGCTGGAAACGTTCATAAGAATATTATGATGTTTACAATAGGTGCCAGTTGAGTAAACTCCACTGACTGCTGGCACCACTAGCTTCAACCCAGCGTAGAATACAGCACTTTCCTCAGTCAGATGCGGTGCCACCAGCACATTCCCCGTGCATCATCCGGATAAAACACCTTTGTTGGAAGGTTAAGAAGCATAAAAGCAAACCGAGGTTCTGCAGCATGCGCAGCGTGGCCCATTGCAGCAGAGGGCACTCACACTCTATGGTACGCAGCCCGCACTCCGCATCGCGTTTGCTGCAGCCCTGTCGAGAGCTGTCAAACCCTGGGCAAGCACAGCTCTCCCCTCTGCCTCAAGAAAATTCCCCAGGAATTGTTATTCTAATTCCCTCTGAAGTGTTGGTGTAGTTTGGGAGAATGCTAAAGGAAAAAAACACACAGTTTCCTTGCTCGGACACAAGGAAAACTTCACGCACGTCCTAAGATCCTTTGGGTCTTAATGATGCAGCTAAAGGTACCAATTCCTGAACAGCTCTCCAACAGACAGCAGGAGCAGGATTTGGCCATCGGGCACCAGAGAAGCGAGGAGCTAAAAGTGCTCTTATATTGCCTAAAGCTGAGGCAAGCATTTGTTTTAGCCAGCAATAACATCAGCATTGGTTCATACGTGATCCTGATGTGCTGCTACTACAATGGGTAATACTGAAAGAATATCTAAATTAAAGCACCTGGTGCTCCCTAATGTTGTGTGGTGGGTTGATTTCTCCCTTCACAAAGGAGTTTTCTCAGCATATTCCCTTTCTGACCCAGATAAAATAATTCCTTATTTTTCATGTACTTCTGTAAGGTAATGGCACGGTGAAGAATGTGATGTGTGAGCTACAGATGGCACTGAAAGAATCCAAGAATCTAAAAATACAGGGAGTTTTACAGGAAAGGTTTCGTAAGGTGGCTGTCTCCTCCTTGACATCACTATTCAGCTGGCTATTGGAATGGGACTAATTTAATTAAGAGAACAGCTCAGATAAAACATTTTTGTCAGATTCTCCAAGTCCTATTCACCTTGCTTGAGAACTCAAGCAAGTCTTCTCTTAAGCAGTCCACTAATACACCTCCCATCATGCCAGCTTAGCTGAGCTTCGCAACAATAGGAGCAATTGGCACAAAGAAAACTACTGAAGTTAATGTAAAGATTATCATACTATTTTTCCAATGGTGACCCAACGGTCAAGGTAAGAAATTGTTCCCTGCAGTCTTGATGTTTCACTCCTCCAAAGCTCCAGGTGAGTTTTATTTGCTGTATTTGGTCATGAAACCCTCACCGCTTGCCACTACCTCATTTCACTCCTCTGCTAACCAAAGGAGTAAACCCAGCTCTTTCTAGGCAATAAATAGCAATTGTGGGTTTGGGGTTTTTGTGCAGTTATCACTGCTATTGGGTTGGGGTTTTTTTGGTGAGAAACAGAACAGAATGGTGAGACCATAATGCAGTTCAAATACAAAGCAGGTTGTTAATCTGACTGTGCTCCAGTCTCTCCTAGCATGAAACCTGATTTCCTAACAACAAATTTCCATATCTGCTTTCAGTAAATAATCAAATAGCACAAATCTGCTGTGTGTTTTAAAAAGAGTAGGGTATTTTGAAGGAAGGAGAAAATGCTGGAGATGTTTCTGTGGTTAAACAACACAGTTCTGCAGCTCTGAAACAGAACCACAGTGTTCAGTAAATGCAAAGGAGGTGGGTGACAGGGAAAGAAGGGGGAGAAAAGGAGCCAAGAAGAAGAGGGTTAATAGAAGTTTTCCAATCTAATATTCACAAAGTAAGCACATAAACAACAATAAAAATTTTCTATCTGACCAAGGAAAAAGAGTGTTAGAAGGATGTAATGCAATCCCTGCAGCATTTCAAACTCTGCTTCAAATCTAGGTCTCTTTCCACATAGCATGTTCATTGCTTGCAGCAAAACTGGGCTTTTTTAAAGAACACGTCCCTTTATCATCATAGGACCAGGAGTTTCAGATTTCATACTTGTGATCTCAATAGCTTGCAGGAATTTATATGCAGAAGACAACTTTGGTGTACAAAACTGGGTGGGGAAAGTGTTAGACAATGTATTTGTTTCACCCAGCAACCAGAGAGGGGACCGGTGCATTTCAGCCGGCCCAGCATTGGTTTTCAGACTTTAGGAGAAAAGGGGAAGGCTCAATAAAAGTAAAGTAATAGCTTTATATATATGTGTGAGAAGTGGGATAATGGGTCACTGTTAACTGGCTGTTTACTGCTTTGTCATCAAGTGACTCTTTCCTAAGGAAATGTGCTGCCTGCAAGCTTGCAGATTTACCTGCTAGAGCCTTCAGTGAAGAAATCGCTGGTTTAGTACATCAAAGTATGTGTGTGTACATAGGAGCACTTGCACTACTCATTCACCCTAGTTAACACTCCTAATTATCCTTTCACCTGAGATCTGGATTTCCTTGGTTTGATAAATTATAAGGTAGTCTGCACAAACTCAGCCTTCCTCAGGCACGAATTTTGATGCAGTCATGTATACGGAGGGTTAGGGACACACCAAGATACACACAGTGCTCTTGGTACGTGGCAGGATTAAGCGCAGAATATTTCCCTCATTCAAAACTCTTGAGAAGCCTCAATGCCACTTTTGCCTTCTTTTCCATACAATGTATTTCAAAGACACACGTGATGGAGTGTTCAAGCCTCAGTGTTCCTTTTCCAGTGCTCAGAAAAAGCACAACGGCAGCTTACAGCAAGTCCTCTTCGTATCCCCAGGGCAGAAGCAAAAATTCCACCAGCACCTTGGCAAATACATATCAATAAAACACATTTATTAACCCAGCTTTCCATTCTTTTTGTTTTCCCTGCTCAGGCCTGTAGCCAGTGTAGTACAAAATCCCCTGGGAAAAATCACAGAATCACAGAGTCACAGAATGGTTGGAAGGGACCATAAAGTCCATCCAGCTCCAATCCATGCCATGGGCAGGGACACCTTCCATAGAGCAGTTGCTCCAAGCCCTGTGTCCAACCTGGCCTTGAGCACTGCCAGGG
>JAOEHX010031068.1:0-16154 GCA_025448015.1 Bolborhynchus lineola
GTCCTGTCGCTACAGTCCCTGATGGAGATGTATGTGTCAGGAAGGAAACACGGGAGCAAGGCTTCATACAGGCAACAGGAGAACATTACAAGATTGCATACAAAATCAAAGCAAAATGTAAAAGAAAAAATGATTTCATCTTTCAGCTAAGTCCAGCCTCAGCCTCTGTTTTACTGTCACAATATTCTGGTTTGTTGCAGAGGGGTCACAAATGGAGTTTAAAGTTTAGTATGTTAATGCATAATGTTAAATCACGACAGAAAAAGTTCTTGTTTCACAATCCAAACTTTAGTAGGAAAAAACCAAGAAATAAATCATAAACAATTCCAAAAGCATAAACAGCTGTGTCAAAGAACCAAACCAGAGCTCTGTACATACTGAAGTTGAATACAAGCTAATATTGAAGAGGCACAAGAAGGATTCAATCATTTTAACAAACTTGCTTATGTGCTTTACAAATGTTTAGATAAATACTCTGTAAAGATTAGAAAGGTAATAATTTACAGTTACAGGACTGTCTCGCATGCTTTCTGAGATGTCTGCACCGTGGTTTCTTTCTGTCACCCGTTTTAAATTCTTCTTTAATACAAATAAATTTAGGCTGTGCACAACAGAAGTTTTGTTTGGAATATTCTACCTTAAAAAACTTTCTTAGAAGTACAAAGTTCAAGCTGGTTTTGATTGAGTTTGCCATCTAAATTCTTGGTGGGGTTGGGGGAACAATGGTGAATGTATCTGCTGCCCCTTAAAGGAGAAGGAGTATTTCTGTACATTCCAGTTTTTCTATTTTTATTTGCGCCCATGCACTCAACTTCAGAATTTGAGGGTGAGGGAGAACCTGCTCCACGGGAAAAAGGAGGCCATGAAACAGTCCCCGCTTTGTTCCTACCCCACCTTTCCATACACAACAGTGAGTATTATTCATTAATGTGCTTTTCAGCTGTGGATGCAAGATGAAAATGCCTCCACAAAGAATTTATGATGTGTTTTGCTTGAATGTCAGCCCTAAATCTGTACAAAGAGCAAGTGTTGTCTTTGCATTCCAGTGCTTGCTGGTGTGGGCAGTTGAGCTACACGCTCCCACTGGGGCATGGGCTGGCTGGAAAAGGGAGATTGCAAGAGAGGCAGCTGCAGAACTGCTTTGAAAAGCTTCAAAAATTAATCAGAAACAAGTGCAAGCAAATAAACAGTGCAGATCTATCAACTTTTCAATTTCAAGCCTTTGAAATTCATCCTTTAAGGTGCTTTTCATGGTATCTCATTTACCAAAGACATGTTTACCTAGTGGAATCTGGAAAGCCGATTCTTGATTCTATTTCAGCTCATCCAAGCACACCTTCATCATTTGCTGGTGCTCTGACACTCTACAAAATTCAGCAAGTGGCAACTACTTCAGCTTTAAGTACAAGTAAGACTGTAAGCCATCTAGATTTCCTCTATGTACACACACGCATAAATAAATGACACCACAAGCCTTCCTTGATACAAGAAACCAAAAGGCATTGATTCGAAGGCTGAATGAATAAGCATCGAAACAACCGTCCATGCCACTTGCTCAATATTCTCTGCATTGAAACCTCCTACAACTGAGCTTTCTTGGGCATGGTTTCATCAATATTATCATTGTGTGAATAGTGCCAGAGATGTTTTGCCAGTGGAAGTCTGAATGGGACTGACTTTTGCCAAGATAATAGAACTCTGTGCTTCCAGCTGAGATCTGCAAGTCAGGACTTTAACACTGCATGCAGCTGTCCTTAAAAAAAAGCCCCCAACATTATAAATGCTTCTGCTAGGCACAAAATGTTGGAACTGTCCATAATTCTGTACTGTTTTGCAGACATCTAACTGCTTTGAAACAGCAGTTTACTGAAGAGCAGCAGAGATACGAGACATGATATCCTGTGCTCCCATCCACAACCACATAGACATCTGTAGAGAATCACAGCAATCTTGTTCATGCCACAAAGGATAAAATACAGAATCTGTACAACTTGCAGCCATTTCTTAGTCCTCACTACTAAAAAGTGTTTTATTGCTAAGCAAGAGTGTACATACCTCTGTATAGCCTGTATGCAGAATCTATGTTTTTGGTATTGCTCCCATTTTGTTCTACATGGCATGTACTATTTTTCATCGAGTAACACAGTATATGAATAAAAGAGCAAGAGTTGAGCTAGCCAACTGGGTTTCAGAATAAAGCAGTGTTGAGAACAGCCTCTGATATTTGTAGTAATAGTAAGAAAAGTGGTCTTCTTCCTTCTCACAGCAACTGCCTGCTGCACGTATGAACGTTACATACCTACAGAAACAACTGCCCAACTGCTAAACCTTTGTCATGAGTTTGTAAATGTGAGGGAAAAAAAGACCAAAACACACATCTTGCTTAGTGCTGGCTACCACGTGCGAGAAGCTTCTGGTTTTAAGTTTCTAGGGTATTTTTCATCCAGTGGTCTATACATTACACCAGCTCTTTGCGGAAGGGCTATTAGACATGGTGCTTCCAAGTGCAGAGCTGTGAGGTAATACTGACAGCCTGCAGCTGTTGCATGATCACAAGTCAGTTTTAAACCATGGAGTAGTATAGTATGTACCATATCCACGTGCAACACTCAGACAGCCAGTGTGGGAAAGCTGCATGTGCTTGGCCATCCCAGGAAGTATCGCAGGTTACAACTATTGAGTAGACAGCAAAAGTTGTCAAAAGGTGACTGAAAAAATTGGGCCCAGCCAGCAACTGTGAGCATTGTTTTCTTCAACACACAACTTCCGCAACTGCATCAAACAATATATTCATCTAAACCAAAGGTTTTACAGTCCTACAGTAGCTCCATTCAAATGCTTATGTAGTGTGTGAGCACACAAACAGAAGACTCCACTTACTTATTTTCATGGCAAAGGGTGCAGTGAAAGTATCTTAAAACTTTGCCATCCTCAAACAACAGTGAACTAACACATCTGCATAATGATCAGAGGAGGCATGTAATCCTGGAAATGGGAAGAATTCAGGAATTAGCCTTTCATCAATCCCTAATGAAGAAATGGTTTGTTACACAGTTTCTAATCTGAAATGCTTGGAATATCAATCTCTTCTCACCAGAACAGAGCTGAATAGCTGCTCAACAGTCCAGCAGCATAGCTGGACTGCTTTGTACACCTGGGATTCACGACAGTTACCTGCCAAGACACCTCCTCAGCAGTGCTATCATCTGACCTTAAAATATGATCTTGAGCAAGCAGGCTGAGAATCTGGCCACAGTTCTTGTTGGTTTTCTAACATCTATTTCCAAGTCTGTCCCTCAGTTAGTGCCAAGCTATCTAGAGACTATCTACTTGCATTTAGTGCTCTCACTCAGCAAATATATGAGAACAGCACACAAAAGCAGATTGAAGTTTCTCTAAATGGCACAGCATACAAATGCATACAATGCACCACATTAAGTGTTCACTAAAATGCCCCTCAGTAATGTTTCTAGAGCCACCTGGATTTCTAATACTCCTTGTTCTACACAGAATAGCTTCTGTTGTTTCCCAGATCTATGCTTTTTTGTTGTTGTTTTCAGTTTAAAGCCAAGCATTACATTACACATCTGCAAGTACCATCTTGCTGGCTAAATCAACTCTTGCATTATAGCAGTTACACCTTCCTTTAGTCCCACCCTTCCTGTTTAACTGTACTTTATTTTGCTGTAGCTGTGAGTTCTCTATTCCTCAGAGCTCACCTTGCCCGAGCCTCGCCGGGGAACGTGTCTTTCACCTCCAAAGAATCTGCCCAGCGAGTCAAGTAGACCCGAGTCTCTGTGCCTTGGAGATCCATGTCTAGCATGGTCTGTAAAGCTCGCAGATGCCATTTTTGATCCGTGCCGGAAAGAGGAGCGTTTTTGTGAAGCCATCAAATCCGAATTCTCTGAAGCTGCTGCACTGTCCTCTTGGATGGTCTGTAGCTCGTCTGACTCCGAGGGCCGATCTTTGAAGGTGTTGTCTTCTCTTCCTGGGGCATCTCGGGAAAAGAGGCGGATCAAATGGGGGCGACCAGTAGTGTCAGCTGGGTTGGCCTCAGGCCAGGCATTCTTCGGATCTGCTGTGCCTTTGGAGTCTGTCACCGCTGGGCTCTTCGTGGAGGTCCCATTGTTCTGGTTCACATCTGCCTCTCCTGCAAACAACAAGGATGAGATATGAATACAGGCCTGTGAAAAACAGCCCTGGAACAATGCTGCTTTCTTTGCCTTGCCTTGAGATGCTCATTTCATACAAAACCCGTAATATGTGCGGTTGTAATGAAACTATGTTCTCTACCCAGCCTTTTAGGACATTAAGCTATCTTGGAACTGAAGCCGGGATGATGTTCTCACACAAAATTTGCAGTACTTCTAGGTGGGCTTTTTATTTATAATGAAATGCATCCTGTTAAATAGATCAATAGGTTATTCAAAGCATGGCTGAAACTGACTTTATTTATGTGGAAAGCTCACCAAGGAAGAGGCTTTCAGTCAATAAGAATTCCCGTACTTTCCCTTGAGGGCTGCAACTCTAAAAGGTGCTGGTTTTCTCCAGACAGGAAACAATAACATTTCAAGTGACATTGACATCCTGTGCCTTCTCAAGTGCACATTCCTTCTCCATGATGTCAGAGCTTTTGTACCTGAAGATATTTTCCCCATGTAGAATCCCTCCCTGTAACTTCAATACTGATGACACAAGCATAATGGAGTTTTTTTCCTCTCTTTAAATTGTCCTTGCTTCAAAAAGGCAGAGAACATGAAACTGCAATTTCTCCTTGGCCTCCCATGACAGGTTTTCTCTATGTATGACCCTGGCACTCAGCACACAATGTTCTCGTGCTGATGCTAAAGGCCTGAAGCAGAACTGTCCAATTTGCATTCTGTGCTTTTAAGAAGGGACAAAAAACATTTAGCAGAAACTGATGAGCTTTTGGCCAAGGAAGTGTGGGGACAGAGCCCTGTGGTGTAAATGAAATGCCTGCTGCCTTCTGCACAGCCCTGTTCTGATGCATGCAGTAAAATATCTAAAAACAACCAGCAGCAGCACTTAACCCTTAACCTGTAGTAGCTGCTTCTATCAGTGACAGAAAGATTGATTGAGGGTTTCACAGACTGTGCCATCCATTATTACTACAGGGACCTATGCCCACTGAGGAGTATGTCTGATCTCCAAAGAACACCAACAGAAAATTAGTAGGTCACTGCTTGAGAAGCAAGCTTCAGAGCAGACACCTCCCACACGCTCACTCTGTCAAAAGGGCTTCTGGGCTTAAGGGGCTCAACATTTGATAAAGAAGTTACAGTTAGTCAGATGTTACCTTTAGGGTCTTCTCAGCCCATCCCCATTTGATTTGGTCCTTGTTGCCATGGGAGGGTCAGGATCTGACAGACACTGTTAGGTTTTCAAAGTCCTCAGGGCTCAAGTACTTTGCTGATTCACCAGAGGAATTTTAGACTTGACACAGTCATTTCATAGCATTTCACTCCCCCCCCCGGCAGGGCACTAAAGGAACCTTTTCTCAGGCTGAGAATAATTCTGGAATGACTTTATGGGTAACGAAATGCTGGCAATTAGGTTACAATTAGTTGTGATCACCCTGCTACAGTTTTTCATGCACAAATGTAACGTGCAGTTTTACTGTGTCTTCTGTGAAAACTACCTAGAAAATGTTGGGGAACTTCAAGAAAATTTTCTTTGGTTAAAACATCTTAAAGTATTTATCAGGAATACAATTTGTTAAGCAATGCTAATTATCACTGAAGACCTCATTAGTGGGGGGGAAAGGAATATATTTCCTGGCAACTTTGGGATTTGGGTTTTCCTGAAGATATTTCCATATTTCCAAACCCATTAGAAACTACTGAAAGTCCCCAAATGATTTTCTTAACTGAATGAAAGAGAAAGCAGCTAACATGGATACATGACGCATCCTAAAACTACAAAACATTTTAAATAGCTCTAAGCCTAGATTCTGTACCATAATACAAATCCATTCAAGGACAGAAAAAGAAAAGGAAACAAAACAGCTATTGTATTTAATTAAATGCATTAACAAAACACTAGAGCATCTGCATACTAATATTTTTTACAACAGTTGTTCTTTGTGTAACTGAATACGGGTATTGGTAAGCAACAAAGAAGGGTATTTGTGCCACGAAAGTAGCTTCTCCCAACGCATAACGCAGTGAGCTATGAAGTATAAATCTTTCTGTGTCCCTTATTTCAGTACTGAAAGCACACATTTAAGTTTTCCTATAGATTTTCTGCTTGCTTAAGTCTTCTCCAATATTTCAAATGTGTAACAGAAGTATTGTTAATGTTTGAGCTAACCAATCAAAGTCTTCAAGTGCATTTGGAAAGACAGTTCACTTTAATAATGTCTTAAGGATATCCAGAATTCATGGGGCATGTAAACATATGCTTATTTATTCATTTAAAACCACGGGGTTTTTTATATATATTATATACACACACACACAGACCTCTTTACTGTGAGGGTGGTGAGGCACTGGCATAGGTTGCCCAGAGAAGCTGTGGCTACCCCATCCTTGGCAGTGTTCAAGGCCAGGTTGGATGGGGCTTTCAGCAACCTGGTCTACTGGAAGATGTCCTTGCCCATGGCAGGTGGTTAGAACTAGATGATCTTTAAGGTCTCTTCCAACCCAAACCGTTCTGAGATTCTATGATTCTTTTACTGAAACTCATTGTAAATGCTGTGCATATGACACACTTTTTTTCTGTTCCTGCAAGATGAAGCTCTCGTTAAAACAGAGTGCCCTTCCTGTGCCATATCACTTGTACATGAGAAAGGTGCCCAGGGAGAAAAAATTCTTCAGGATATAAATCACTGTGAAATGGGTTAAAGACCAAGTACAGCAGAATGCATTGCCACAGGCATTACCAGAAGGCCATTAAAGTGTCAACTATTTGCATTTCATCGACTAAAGTCACTGAGAGCTGTGCAAGTGAGAGCAGGAGAAAAGCACATCCTCACATTAGCCCAAAAGCAGCAGGAGGGAGCCAGATGCCAGGAAGGGATTTGACACTCCAGGAGCAGCCAAAAGCACTCTGGAAAGCACTGCCACCTTTCTACCTCACCTTGCTCTATGCAGCTCTGGAGCTCACTGCTAGCATGATTTTCCCTGTTACATGTTGGTCAGAGTGAACAAAGCCATTTGTTCCTTGTACACACAGTGACTCCAAAATGAAGGAACACAGATGGGCCACAAATTCGGAACAAAATTGAAATTCCAAAGGTGCTTTCAATGAAACAATATTAATAAATTCAACCCCCCACTGCCTCCTAACATGAGTTAGGCCACATAAAAGTACTTTCAAACCCACTGTGCTGCAATGCTTGGTTTGACATTGACAGTTTAGCCCATTTCTTGAGAATCAAACTAACACTTTTGCATAAGCCTCTAATCAGCTGGGGCCTCTCAGCCCTGTAGTTCAAACAGCACCTATTGTCAAGGACATGGAACCCTGTTCTATGCAAAGAACAATCTCTGATGTATTGGATACAAATACCCTTTGCAAGGGTCACTTGTTAGAGCTGCTCTATGACAGTCCCTTCTTGTGTATACAGTTGTAGCCTTATTCCATACAGAGAACAACCTGGAAAGAGGTTGTTAAGCAAACAGTTTTAATGTGTTAAGTTTAAAAAAAGAATTACAAGTTTTTCATCTCCTCCCACTCCTTTCCAGTCATGCTTTCTTGCAAATACTTGTAATTCCTCTCACATTCTTATTGCTGTTCCCTCTGCAAATGCTGTAAAATAAATGAGTAAAATGAACTGATAAAAACTGAACCATATTCCCCTACTTTGGCTTCCCAAGAGAGACTTAGTTCAACAACCACAGCATACTGCAAATATTGTTTGCAATAATACATGACAGCAGCTTAAGTATTTGTAAGAAATCTTAAGGATTAAGTATTATTTACTCATTACTAACACCAGAAAGTACATTAATCACACTTATAACACCAAATATTTAATACATTTTATCGTAACTACACATTCCTGTGACTGATTACTAACTTCCTTTTGCCTGGCCTCCTTTTCTCAGGGTATGGAGATGAAAATTATCTCACTTAAGCTAAAATTAAAAGTTGACTCAAAAGTCCTTAAAGCTAAGTCGTGTATATTTATAAAGCAGTGCTCTTTGGTATATGAAATAAAATTTGTATTTGTCCTTTGCTACTTTTTTTGTCCTACCTCTTCTGTAAGAGTTAAATATAATGCAGTACAGTTCTTAATTCTGAGTCAATGATATTTCAGTGTATTTACTGAAATGCTGGTAATATGAAGTAAAACATCTGGAATTTTGTACTGACTTACCTGGTTTTCGTCACTCGAACAACAAAAGGTTACACCTAAAAATTTCTCAGCTTTGCAACACCTAAGATTTCAAGATCTTCAGTAAGCCACAGCAGAAAGGCAGATGTGTAATGTATTAGTAATAGTCTGCCTTGCATTATTTAAGAGGCTGAAAACCACTGTTCTGGAACACATGGCTTTCAGTAACATTTGTGGTAACATCAGGACATTTGAAAGAATGAAAAGGACAGAAAAAGCACATCCATCATCACTACATAAGAGCTGCATTTGAGGATGTCTGAGTTCCAAATCTGTGATAACTGCTTCCCAACATTTTGATTTCCTTTTTTATGAAGTTCAGTTCTCTAGCAAAAGGACCTTAAGGAATTGTTTTGTAGGAAGTGTTCAAAAACCGAAGTGTTAAAAAACAAGTGGATGAGGCCCTTAGTGACATGGCATAGTGGTGGACTTGGCAGTTCTGGGATAACAGTTGGACCTGATGATCTTAGAGGACTTTTCCAACAAAGCTGATTCTGTAAGTCTATGAAGTATACCATAAGGCACCACTGGGAGCCCTAATTCAATTCGCTTTGGATGCTGTCATGAAGTCACACTCATAATTCTTCCTCTACTATCACACCTTGCTTCCAACAAACGTTCTGGAGTAGATGGGGACAATGGAGCTTTGGATGTGCATTTAGATGGGGAGTCTGAACACGCAGCAGTAATTACACACTGACCTTTTACAGGAGCCAGGATCAAATGAAAATCAGGCCAATGTTACACTTTATTTCCTTGGATCTCACTATCTGGTGTTCAGCTCTATCAAGTATCAAAGGAGAGCATAGGAAAACCTGTTCATCCAGCAGACCAGTGCAGGTCATCTGTCAGAAGCAGCAAGGCCAGTCCAGGCTGCCAGCCACAGCACTACAGCTGCATGGCTCAACATGCAGCAGAACTACCAACTGATCATAATGAAAGGAGAAGAGAGGGTGAAAATGGGTGCAAACCAGTAAACTGAAATAGAGAAATGTTCAGCAAACAAGACTAATGATCTTCTTGGCCATTTGCTGAGCAGCTTTAGACAGGACAGGGGTTACCAACCAAAATGCTTGAGGTGGTATACACTCTCTTCCCTTGGGCACCAGTGAGAGAGTATGCACCAGCTCCTGGTTTGGACTTTTACTGTAGCACAGCCTTCAGTAGAAAGGGGTGTCTACAGCCATTAGGTTTCACTACAGAAATATCTGGGGATGGGAAGGGAAAGAACTGTGTTTGCATTGTTAAACCTGAACTGCAAAGCTTGATTTTACTACCTTATGCAAAGATGCTGCAGACAAAAAATGGCTCTCAGCCTAACTTCACTAATCCGGTTAGAAGGCAGTATGCCATCAGACATTTCACTTCACAAATCTAATTACTGGGTTTGTCTGATGCTTGTCAAACTGTTGGAAATCAACTCTGAACAAATATTTCTGTCTGCAATGGACAGCATGCAGTGTAATTGTGAAACAAACAGTTGGTCATAGCTCTGAACACAGCTAGTACTATCTGCTGGTACACTTAGACTTTACCCAAACATTTTTCCCATTTGCTAGTAGAATGAATGCAGAGAGAAAGGCCACTGTGTCTCGTAACACAGATCCATGTGCATTTTTAACACTCCTACTGCAGTTATCAGAGATCACTTCCATTACAGCTCACTGTGCTCCCTCCCTCCTTACCACAGCTCATCACTTTCAGGCAAAAAAGTCCACCCAAACACAGATCTTTTTTATGCTGTCAGAGAAACTGAAGGAAAAATATTTTTCTGCACAAGAAATTCATTTTTTCCTATGGGTTAATCAAGCTGTAGACCAAACCTGCACAAAAATGAGAAGCTATCTGCTAGCATAACATGCACTTCTTTGAGTCTCCTCCCTCACTGCATACATTCGACATTATGGAGCATATAAGGCTCTTACCAGACAAGCATGAAAGGTTGTGAGGGTGCTTCCATTCCATTGATGAGCTCACTGCACTTCTACTCTGAGCTGAAGCAGTAAGAATATGATTTCTTTAAAATAAACCTTAATACTAAATATTGGGAAATGCCACCTGGCCCAGTAGTCTCATAAATACCTTTTACTACAGAGTTGTATTTACTTCTATTGAACTAAGTTGAACAAAAGACCAGATTTAGTTCTGTACTACATCTTGAGTTGGTAATGATCACTAGCTAAGCCTGCTGAAACGGACTGCTGGTAGTGGCACAACAGCTTTTTAGATTTGACATTTAGACTGCACTGCTGTGGCCAGATGAACTAAAGTTCCACTTAAAATGTTACAAATATAGCCCAACAAATGCTGCTTTCCCTTGATCCCTGATGCCTTGTGGAATACCAGTTCTTAGATGCAGGCAGCATTATCCCCCTGAGAGCTATTGCTGGACTGAAAACCAATAGGTCAAAGAGTATCTATGAATGGCTAGACCTTTGCTAATGCTGAAGTCTTGGCATAATTCCATTCAGAGTCATGAAAGATGTCATCTCTCCAAGCCCTCCCTGGCCCTTTCCTGCTGGGGAAGCAGACCCTGGCACTGCAGCAGAGCTGTCATGAAAACACACGAAGGTTTTGATGGAGAGAAGGGAAGTGTCAGTTTGCATCCTATTACAGACATACCTGTCTTTGCAGGTTTAGCAGGAGGAGTGACACATTTCTGCATTATTTATGCTCATGTTTTGAAGTAAATAAATACTGCATTCAGTCAGGTAGAATAGGAACATGTACTCTTTAGCATCCAACTATGTTGTAGGAAAAAATGAAAATTGCATAGGAGAATGACAGTTCCTTCAGATACTAATTACTACAGTGCAATTCTTCTCACTTAATTTCTGATATTAAGCTAAAATGTATTCTGGATCTGCTGGGAAAAAACCCTCATATATTTCACATACTTTGGCATCAATTTACATGTAGCTGTCTTACTAGGTAAGAGACGCAGTAAAATCTCTCAGAATTACTAGCACCTTACTTTCCAAGGGACCAGTCAATGAAAAACTTGCTGGCTGCCGAAGGTGTCCGAAACACTAGTGCTGTTCCTCTGACACTGGGATAAATAAACCTTCCAAGCCAACTTAACAGTTTCTTTGCCATTCCCTCAGCGTACCAGACCTGATACTGAAGCTTAAAACCAGAAGTCCAACAGACTTTTTTTTCTTAAACCTACTCTGAAAGACACCCCAGACTCAACACTCAAGAAATTTACTGGGAGGCCCAAGTAATACATTGTCTGTCACTGCACCAAGTTTAAATTTCCTCCTTTTCCTCTGTTCTAATGGAGTTTTATAGCACAGACTGTATATACATATTTCTGCAATTCAGTGATGCATCTTTAATGAGAAATTAACAGTTACTCCTAACTTCTCAGCTCTTGGAGGAAAGTCTTCTACTGAGCCATCTGCTGCCTTCGCATTGACCAGCTACATGTAAAGAAAGCCACCTATTTGGGAATACTTGGCCTAAACCATAGCAAAAAGAAGACAGCTCTGTACTTTGTTATTTGCTCCACGGGTGCGTGACAGTGCTGTATGCTTGTGAGCATGCTGAAGTAAAGAAATATACAATTAAAAAGAGGCTGCAGAAAAGTTGAAAATATCTCCTGTGGGAAAACAGTTTTCACACTCACGACTGTAACTGAAACCATTCCACCTGATTGCACAAACTGCCTTGAATTCTGCATGGTTTTACAGAGCTGGTCACTTGGTTATCCTGTACTGATTCACAATGAAGAGCTGAAACTAAGCCCACACGGTGGCCTACCACTGCAGAGGAATGCAGCAGTGTAGGCCTGGCTCACAACCTCTCTCTTTTGTTTTCCAGAACTTCTGGCATTGCCTCCATTTGCTGAGGGTTACAAAGGAGAGTACAGAAAACAAAAAAGCCTGTGGTTAAAACCAGTGGGACTTGCTATGGCAGAAATTTGGAATCTATGAGAAGCATGTGGCAACTCTCCATACAGCCTGCAGAGAGTTTTTTAAGAACTCAAACGAAGAATTCTATCCACCCACCAGTTTCAAAGAAAAATGTTCCTTTGTGTGACGAGAACATGCAGGTTTGTTTTAATCTGGAGTATCTCACGAGGGATCCACCCACAGCAAAGTGAGCTGGGCATCGTTTGTAATGAACAATTTCATGTTCTTAAAGAGGAAAATTTGTATCACCTGGTTGATCCATCAGCATTTGCATTTAAAGACTGTGCAAGTGACAGTTATTAAACAAAGAGTGCCTGATTATCCATCTTTTCTCCCAAATTTGAGCCCAAATTATCATTAGGTTGCAAAACCTGTACCTATCCTGCCCCCTCCTAACAGAATGCCTAGTGCTCACAGCAGATTTCACCACTTCCACCATCTTGTATTTTCAACATCAGTTAGGTTTTTCTGAAAAATAATCTATTGCTGTTAGTGCAACCGAATATGCAATGTTACAGTTAAGATTTCTTTCATAACACCATAGAGAAACAAGGCCTTAAAATCAGCAGAAAAAGAAATGATGGTGAAATAACTGAGGTGAGGACAGTGACAAAACCAAAGGCAGTTGCTAGGAGCATGATAAGCAGCACAAAAAAACCCAACTGTAGGGTATTTTCTGTTAAAACCCATCACTTAGCCTCTCTAAAAGAGTTCTTGAGAACATTGCTTTTTTTTCTTGACCAGGGTTTAAGTGTCTGAGGGTAGTTTATTATTTACAAAGTATAAGCTGCAGAGTAAAATACAGTTAACCAAACACACTAACCTTAAGAAACATACCTTGTGACCACAGGGAAGCTACATAACAGCAAACCCCCATTTATATGAACTTCATTTGAGTCCTACAGAACACTATTCCTGTGTGTTAAGTTTTCCCCAAGGCAACCACTTACACCTAACTCCAACAAAACACTTCAGAGTAATGAATGCAGCCTGAAGTACTGTATGTGACTTCTTCATATGTTAAAAAAGGAGAGACTACGAATGCCTGTAACTCCCTCCAGAATAATGCACTGATTCGATGCTTTGGGGACATCAAAGTTCAACTTCCAAGATAGCTGTGATAGACTAGGCACAGGGAAAAAGTAAATTACACAAATGTAGCAGGCCTAGCGAGAACAGCACACAGTGCAAGCTAAGTATTTGGTAGCTGTTAATTACCTGAGGATCCTGTAATCAATACACTTGAAATTTTCATGCATCCTTACATTGCTGTATCTCTGGCTTTCCCTGTTAATGTTTTAATAGCCCACTTGATCTCAGGAGTCACTGTCATTATAGACTTCGCAATGAGGGGAGTTACTTTGTTAATTTTTCAGCAGAACTTTTCTTCCCAGAAAATTCCAAGATCCACTGCAGTCCTAGAAACAACACATCTGGAGTACAAAGTATGTATTTGCTAACATTTCTAAAAATACCTGGGCACAAATAAACCATTTGTAGACCATTTGCCATTGTGTTGCACTCTTCTGCATGTTTTACGAAGCTGAAGATCTGGCTCCACAGAAGTTGACAAAAAAATACTCACAAAAAGCTAAGAAGGGGCTGCAGGGATGTTCAAGGCTGCCTGAACTGCAGATCTCTGCAGTCAGTACAAATCCACAGCTGTTAGACACTGTATCTCTGTCTGACATAGTCTTCACTTCAGAATTAATTTTCACCATACATCCATGCTGAAAGGTCAGAGGAGCGGACAGTTGCTTGATCAGTGTCTACCAACAGTTCTCTTACCCTCTTAACCAGCCTTACATGTCGCCACAGGTGGACCCAGTTTTGGAAGATTATCTTTTCTGCATAGAAAGTAGTTCATTTCTCATCCTTCCTAGAGGAATTTAAATGGCTGTGCTGTCACAAAGATCATACATTGCTGCCTCCTCCAAGTCCCAATTACAAATAGGTTTCTCCCCATTTTGTTTTACAAGCTCATCTATACAGGTAGTACGTGACAGGAAAACAAAACATTTCTTCTATATAAACTAAAGGAGGGGCAAAATTAGAAGACTTCCAAAGTAGCCTTGGCCATTGGTACCATCTGCACAGCATGAACTCTCATATTTTTAAAAGACTCAGTTACATCATGTTTGCTAGGCTGAGAGCAAATGTGCTCTGCCTGTACATCAATTCAAAGTCATCTTGTTTGCCATGCACCTGATCCCAGCTGAAAGTTGTGCAGCTTCTGTAAGGCACAAGGAATAAATCAGTTCAACCAGATGAGACCCTGACAACTAGCTGAAGCTTAGCACAGTGCTAATGTGGCCTCCCCTCGGCAGCAAAATACGAGGCACTCAAGCTCCAAGTCCCACAGAGTGCCCAAACTGGGCAGAAGTGTGGTGCATAGACTTATTGCAGGTTCTTTCCATGAATTAATTTCCAGCACACAGCATGGGCAATCACTAACTCCTCAGTATTTTTCTGCTAGAAGATTAAAAGCAAAAGATGAGCTTAGCACAGAGGTGGTCATCTTTCACTACTCTTACACCTTTAAGTGCAGCTCGGCTACTGTTCTTTGCTAGAATCATTCGTAAATCTAGCGCATGACTGAATTTTACACTAAAGCGTATCAGTATGTACAGAAGACTTGTATAACATACTGTTTATATGCAAATTTTATGTACTTTTTGCATACTAACTCAAAGCAGAAGAATTATAATTCCCTACTCCTCTTGGCTTCCCATATTTATTTCTGCTTATTTCAAGGTCTGGAGAGTAGATAGTTTTTAAATAAGTCTTCAGTTCTCACTCTGCTTGCAGAAATGGTACCCACTTTTCACCTGACCACAGTGCCTTGTCCCGGTATCAAACTTCATTGCATATAGACAGAGACAAGCTTCAATCTCATTGGCTCCCTCACGCCAATATACTCCAGATCAACATGGCTGAATAAGAAAGTCACAGGTTGTCACAGACTCATCTTTCTACTAAGCATTCAACAGTCTTCAGTATAGCAGTTGATTTCTTACTTCTTTTGATATATCTTATTGTTTTGCCTAAAACTTGTAAAATACAGTCTTTAAACACAGTTTCCCACTGCTGAATTCCTACATACAAACACGCACACAAGGAGAATTTCCTTTAACAAATTAAACCTCTCCAACCTACAACAAGTGCTAAAGGTTCCAACGGTCAACTTTAGAGTCTCAGTCCTGTATTTTCCCACCCCACGTTACAGCAATGCACGTTATAGCAATGAATGTACAGAGACCAGATTATATATACACATTACAACAGACTGAGGCAAGCTTAGCATCAGAAAAAGCATTTACTGCGCTTACCACCATGTTTACTGTGGTAAGTGGCAACTGATGGTAGTGTTAATTAGCATTCCCATCAACGCAGCCAGAAGCATCTGCCAAATGAAAACAAAATTCCTGGTGGAATTATTAAAGCACATTCATAGGGAACCAGTTTGTTTAAATCAATGCAACATTAGAAGAAATAAACCAAATCTCAAGAAAAAAATCTGAATCCTGTAGTAGATATAGGGTTTGTGGTCAGCAAAAGCACAAGGTAATGGGCCTTAGCAACACATCCGGGGAGCACAACAAACCCTGTGGCACTGCAGAAATACCAGTTTCTATGAAGAACTAAGAAAACTTATGCAATTAAATCTTAATTAAAGACATATATATATATATGGATTCTACCTGAGATACAGTATGCTCTTAAGTCAGAAAAAAAATCCAGGAAATTATTAGGAAACCCCAAAGCTGTTAACGTAAAATTAAACATACAACAAAGGTCTATTTCTGCCTCTGAGCTAACCATCTGTCAGAACAGCCTTTTAGATTCCTGCTTTTAGTACCTAACCTCAGCTATTCTAGGTC
>JAOEHX010031070.1:0-13895 GCA_025448015.1 Bolborhynchus lineola
CTCTTCTCCAGGATGAACAGCCCCAACTTTCTCATCCTATCTTCATACGGGAGGTGCTCCAGTCCCCTGATCATCCTTGTCTTCATCTTGTCTTCATCTTGTGCCCAGTTTCACAATGCTACTTCAAAACAAACTCCTTTGCTCCTGCATGTATTTGTTGAGTGAAGCTCTACATGAAGTTGTAACTGGATCTGATCAATGTGCTAAATACACCTCAGATACAAAGGAGGGAGGATAGCAATGAGAAATAAACTAAGCAATATTTTTGTCTTTAATATACATACGCGCACACACATGTGCACACACATTTTAGATATAAAATACACAAATGTATGTGTATTTCAGTTTTTTTGTTGAACAAAATATTCAGTTGTAGGGTAAAATATTTTGCTTTAACTTGGGGCACCCCAATCATGCCCAGGACATTTGGAAAAGGGAAGGATTCAAAATCACAAAGGAACATAGACTTTATTGGCAAAATAATAGGTGAACCTGTTCATATTCAGTGGCAAAGACTGGAGCCACAGTCACCACATAGGACTAGAGTACCTCACAGGCAGGCAAGAACTGAATCTCCTTCTCCTTCATTCTTGCAGCAAATAAATTGATACCCTTCTTCCTTGTGAATATGCCCTAAATCTGCCACAGCACCAACCTATGAAATCAGCACATTTACATCGATGCCAGAACCATTCATTCCCAGTTTCCTCTGTGTTCTTTACCAAAACTATTGTCAAGTAATTAATATAAAGAATTAATCCAAATAAAATGGTCAGGTATCTAAGTAACTGAACTGAAATTGCATATCACAGGCTTTAAAAAACAACATCTCTGAACAGTCCACAGAAAGCCAAAGTAAATGTGTAAAGTGAATTGTTATAGCACCTTCTAAGCATTTCAGGTGCATTTATGAATCCTATTTTGAGTTGTACCTGTGTTTGGAAATATCTTTCTTTTACTGATTCAGGGGTAGGGCTGCCAGGGATTAATCTTTCACATGCTGCTTTAGTTTTGCTTGGGTCAACGTCTGGGAGACTTTATTTTAGCTGCTGTGGACCAGTCTTCAGGAGATGTTACATTGCAGCAGCTGGAGCTGGGAACACTCAGGAAATATGCAAATGAAAGCACTGGGGATGCTACAATCTGGCAGCCACCAAAGGAAGCTGGTCAAAAAAAGAGTAAGACCATAATGTCATTAATGACATCTCCTCATCATTCAGGCCAGAAATGACAATCAACTCAGCTGAGCTTTAATGACTGCTTGCCACTTTATCTAGGTGTTGCAAAAAAAAAAAAAAAAAACCACCAAAAAACAAAAAACAAAAACATTGCAGCATTTTTTCCTTCAAAATACTCCTTTTGCTTTGACTGAATGCAATGCTACATTTTGTGACAAACACATCAGTGCAGATAAGAGCTGGTGTTACAGGACCCTTGGCTCACTCAGGGTTTGCCAGTGCCCTGTGACTCAGGACCGGGCCATTCTTCACTTCCACATGTAAGGGTCATCTCCAGGAAATTGAGTCACATGTTGCTCATGGCAAGTTCCCTCATTTCCTCCTTCATGGCAAACAAGATCTGATTATAGCCAAATTGATTTTCTACTTCAGACTTAGCATGCAGCTTAACTATATTTTTTTCTGAAAGGAAAATCAAAACCATGCTATTTTGCCCCGAAATTTTCCTAAATACTGCACTTTAGATGTAAATTACATTAGATACCTTTAATTGCTTCTGTAATCATCTACCACTAGCTTGTATGGGCCTCTGAGAGACAGCATTTTTCAAAAGAAGGGCTCTGAGTAAACCTCACTATTTTCTGTCACCTCATCAATGGATGAAGACTATGTTCTGCTGAGCAAATACTTTTGCCCATCTGATATTTACAATATCTGAAAAATATTTCTACTCTGCTTCCTGCAGTGGGAGGACAGAGAGGCCTCCAGGGCTGGGATTCAACTGATTTCACTCAGTATTGCTCTTGGTCTAATGAGGTGGTGAGGAATTCACTGCTTTGTCTTCAGGCCACAGACATTTAGTGATTTTAAAGCCAGATAAGATTCATAGCATCATTTATTCTGCTCTAAATAGCTTATCTAGTGTTTTTCTACAAGGCATATTTTCTTGTTCTTATATCATTCCTGTAGCCCCTTTCCAAATTCTTTTTCAAGCAGCCAGTATGACTGGACAGTGTGGTCTAGCAATGGTTTCACTAACAATCTAGCCAGAGGTAACATGGCTTTCCTGTTTCTACCTGTCGCCCCTCAGTGGCTGATCTGAAACTTGCATTGGTTGATTATGCTTGTTATTTAATGTATCTTGCAGTACATTATGATTTTCTTAAGGCCAAAGTCTTGGCTTCTGTATTTTAAGCCTTTTTATTACATTCTTTTTAACTCTATGGTTCTATGGAAAATCTGGAGACTGTAATTCAAATGCCTACTCAAGACATTTCACAAAAGGGGAGGAAAAGAGTCATGCACATGCAATGCTTTTATGGTATGGAAGTTAATGCTAAAGACTTTTGGAAGTCTCAGATCGACTATGCAGAAACAAGATTTTCAGGTACTTCTGGAAGCATCAGAAAAGCAGTGCCTAAACACTTTTCAGTGTTTTCTTTTTGAGCATCTCTCCACTGACTCGAGGGATTACTTTTTACCTCTAACTAATTTCTTGCACATGGCAAGGGGCACCCTGTTCGCCCCTCCCCTCTGCCGTGTCCTTATGGGTTTGAGGATTCCAGTGGAATTGATGGGAAGTTGCCCAACCCAAACTCACACTAGGGCTGCATGGGGGAAGCAGGCTGACACCAAATGGTAGCTCTGTTGTCCAGCTCTACAACAAGAATAGATTAATTTAGATGGTACCATCCTATTGTAAGATTCATGGCTTGTACTGTGTGGCTTTTTAAAATCTTAAGAGGAAAAAGGCTGAAGATTTTCACAGCTGGGTGTTTGCTATGCAGAGACAGAACACAGAAGAGATGCACCAGTCCACCAATCATTTTTATTCAAGCAGCTGATATGAAATCATGTTAATCTTTCAAAATGCATTGAAGAAGTCAGACTTCAGTATTGGCCAGCTTAGATGACGAAGAACAACAGGAAAGCGTGGAGGCTGATTAGGAAGATCAAGCAAAATGAATCTGGTCCAGAAATGGATGAAAGGAAATGGAAATTCCCAAAGCATTCAAAAGAAGCACAACATTAAAACATGAGCCAGCTTCTTCACAGTCTGGGACATTACTTATTTATAGACCACATGAATGAGGTTGATTTATTGGAATCATTGACCTCATTGTTTGTAAAATCAGCACTGGAGGATTTCTCCTGCATCTCAATGAGTTACTGCTTTGCTAATCAATCCTTGAGCAAATTCAGCTTCACTGATACCAGAGCCCAAGGAAACTTGGGATCTTTGCAAGAAAAGCTGTGCCCAGTTTCTCCAGTAGTACAGTCCTGAGGGACCTCTTGAGACCTCAGCATTGTGTAAAGCTGCACTATATGGAAAAGGCTAACATGATGATAGTGCCCAGGGAATTGAAGAACAATTGACATTGTGTCTAAGAGAGTGGTTTGTTAGGTCTCATTTTGTCTTAGACAGAGGGCTGTGCACTGCAGCAGACTGGGAGGTGCTTCCTGCTCACTGTGCAGTGAGCTGTCCAATGAAAGGCAGTTCTGCTCCTGAGTTAGAAACTAATAGTTACTGCCTAGGTAAATGCACTAAATTTGCAGGCTAATAAGCTCTGATGAGTGCATTTCAATGATACTCTAATTGAGGGTCTTTTTGCTCTTTACTGAAAGTAATACCACTAAATCCAACCAAATACTAGACAGAGGAACAAATGTAGCATTAGGGAATATACATAGATAGAACCTGAACATATTATTAAAAGTATTATGATTGTTCCTAAACAATGAAGAATACTAGATATCTTCTTAATCCTGATGGAGGGGAAGTGCCCTTCCTGAGATCGTGTGATTGTCTGTGGCATTGAGATGAATGAAAGGAACAATAATTTTGGCTATGACTTCAGCATAAGCCTATACAAAAAGTGGAAGGCAGCATGTAAACTCTTTTCTATGCTTTAAGCTTTACTGAATTTTTCTAAGCTCCCATCACCATAAAACAGTATCTAGGAGTATCTGTATGTTTGAAGCTGGGTTTGTGACTCAAGTCAATAGCAAAGGTGATAGAGCTCTGAGATTATTAAAGAGTAACTCATAATTGGAGTAATCTTACTAGTATTTTAGTTACCTATGCTGACCTGACCTGCAAAAGACCAGATACTATGGAATTTTATGTGTATTTTAATACAGATAAAGTCAGTCAAGACTCTAAATCAACTGTTTACTGAAACCTAAAAGTGAAGAGTGTAGTTGGAGTCTCCTTAAAATTGATGCTGAGATCATAGTAAGCAGAGCATGGAGTGTCAATTTTACTCCAAGGAGAAATAGTGGGAAAAAAGGGAGCCTTTGAGTGTTTACCTAGCTCCTCTCTCCTGTCCATGTAAGGCAAAAGACACTCCTCTAACTCAACTGAGTGCTGGGGAAAAAACTATCTTCAAAGCTATGCCAAGTATCTCATTATCAAGAGAACATGAGATTTGATAAATAGCATCAAAATAAATGGAAGATTAGGTGCAAAATGGACAAATTTTACTGAAAAATATCCAGGCAATACAGAAGGTGTTTCTCAGAGCATGAGAGGACAAGGCTTTCTGTACGGTTGGAATGAATCAAGGCAGCTTTACACTATTCTTGCACTACTCGAGGATCAAGGATTTTTTGCCTGGAAGAGAGAAAGAAAGCAGTCTGGAGACGCAGTGCTACCCAACAAGACTGGCTCTTAGCTGTAACAGTGTCTTCCTAAAAACTTGGTGATCTGCTTTGATCTGGGTTAGATGGCAGTGGGAACAAATACTGCTGTTGAAAGGGCACAACATCTCTTCCCTGCAGTGGATAGGTTGTCCTCACTGTGGGCTGGATCTTCAGATGATGGAGTAACTCTATCACACTGACAGAGGTCCCAGGTTCTTGGTAAGAAAGAGATTTCAACAAAAGCATTTTAATCGTCGGTAGCTACAACTTTAGTGGATTGAATTCTTTGAGGATTTTGAGGCTAACAAATTGGGAAGCTTTCATTCGCGGCTAAGAATGGACAAAGACACATAATCTGTACTGCCCATGCTGGTTCTCAGTATTGCCTCACATTAATTAGTGTTGGTAATTTTGGTAGGACAGACAAGGAATGAGGGGTACAGAACTAAGATTGACCTGGCCTGGATGCTGGGTCAAGGCAGGAGAGACATATTACCCCAGCAGTGTCATTAGTACTACAGCTTGCAGTGCACTATGGCATATCCTACTGCTGCCAGATGTGATTCAGGGGAAAAATGGTTTCTCTATTTACCAGCTTTTCTATTTTGTCTTCAAATAAAAAAACCCAGAACACCCCTCTTCCCCCTCCCAAAAAATAACCCAAACAAACAACAGATGCCAAATCTAGAATGGAAGAAGAATGTACAGGATACACAGGAATGTACAGGATACAGAATACACAGGAGGAGACAGGAGTGCATCTTCCATAAAAACCTGGTATCAGAGGAAATACAATAGATGTGCAGGAGTATAAACCAGAAAGCAGCAACTAGCTTGGCTGCTGTTTGTGAAGAGCCAGAGTTCCCCGTTCCTTACATTCAGGTACCAGGCAAGCTGACCAAATCTGTCCTGAGCTAGCTGCTGTATATAATGCAAAGATGTGGTTAGTGATTGGCCAAGGAGTTTTGGGTGCTGCATTTGGGCATAGATCTGCAGGGTACATGTGTGTGTTTATGTGTCCGCCAGGTGCTGCCCTGCACATTTGAGCAAGGCACTTGCAGTCAGACCTGAGGGCAGAGCAGTGCTTTGGGCGTCATTCCAGGTTTATGGTATCGTAACTTAAAAATAGCATCTGATACTTTGAGATGTGAACCACTGGGGCAGTGGCACAATTGGCACACTGAACTGAATCTAGCTGTTCCCAGTGTAATGCATTGCACGATGTGCTATGACAAGTGCAAGAGTTCAGGAGCATTTGGTTTGCCCAAACTGCAGCAGTTCCATAGCTGACATTTTACATATCACTAATCTTGCTTGGCGCAAGAGAAAGATTAAATGACATTTTGAGGCTTCTTCCAACACCACCCTCTCTGATGCTTTGTCTGCATCTTGTTTAAGTTTGACCTTAATGCTGGTCTCTCCTGTGCATTTTTCCTCTGAGAGGCATTGCCCAAAAACAAAGTACCTGTTCCTGAACCAAAGGAGGACCATGGCAGCACCTCTGCTTTGCATTTCCCAGAAACAGAATTGGGCCCATTGTACTTAGCACCAGGACCAAACTTCAGCTGCTATTTACCCTGCAGCTTGCAGAGATTAGCCAAACATTTGTGCAGCAGCCCTAAACCTATGTGACTGAGGAAGCAGAAATGTTAAACACCATAGACAAAAATCTTGGAAACCTTTAAACTTCCTGATAAGAAATTCTGAAGTACCATAAAGGTTTTAAATGCTGTTAATGCTTTCTCTACATCCTGCTGAGAAGCCTTACACTTCCCCTTCCAGCGCAGCCCCTGCAGACAATGAGGTGATTTTAATCTTGGAAAAGCAACAGATGCAAATACCTGGTCTTAACTCTCTGTGTTTTTGTGTGTGTGCACGTGAAAGGGAGAGGTTAGTGCAAACCCAAGCATAGGATACCCTTATCCTTTACTCGAGCATGATTGTGCTTATGTGAAGCAGAGCGTGATCCAGCCCCCATTATCTAAGAAGGGTACTTCCTACCACTACAGATGATTTGGAGGCCCTTTCAGCACGCACTGGCTCTTGCAGGAGAGCAAGAGGCTGCACTTTGGCTGCAGCCCAGCCCACGTGGTGGATGTACCAAAAAGCTGCTGAAGTGCCTGCTTGAGCTGAGGCCAGAGGATTTTTTCCTTTGGACAGAAAAACTAAATCCAAATTCCTGTACAGAGCTGGTCAGGGATTTTCAGCTAGGAAAATCTACTGAATCAGAAGTTTCCATGAGAAGCTGTCACTTTCAACAGAAGGGTTCGAATGTTTCCACTGGGAGAAGTGAAGTGAAATGATGTGAAATAAGTGACCCTGATCTGAACTGTTCCTTTTATTGAAAATACCTGAGCCAGTTTATGTAAAGCTGTTTTCCTGCTGTAAGGGTAATGCATGCTGTATGAGTGGTGACTTCTGCGCTGGGAAGAATAAGCCCTGAAGGGGAATCCAGCTAGCCAGACCCGGGATGCTATGGGCATCATGGCATCTGATGACTTGCTCAGCAATGGTCAATGCAGCCAGGTCGGGGAGCAAAGCACAGGTACCTGGATCTGTGCTGTCAGCTGCCATAGAGGGATTTTCAAAATGGCAAAATAAGGTTTAATATAGATTCCAAAATTTTCAGGTTGTTGCAAATGCATTAAACCTAAGGCTTGCATGGATTGATGCAACCACCACATTGATTTAAAAGTTCTGAAGTGAAACTGTTGAGTTTTTCCAGAGGAGCATTTATTTACAATTTTTATTTGCAGACTGTTTGCTCTTAAGAAAATTTTATAATTTTTAACCTTTCATTCTCATGTATAATGAAAATCAAGTCTGAAATGTGTGGCTTTTCCGAGAGACAGAAATTTGTGACTGGGTTTCTACTCTAGCCAGAGCTCTTTAAACTTCTGTCTCTTAGGTTCGTATTAATTAATTTAACTTTTAACTTTTTTAATATTAATCATTCCATGATTGAATATTTTTTTTTAATCAAATCACTTGTTTCAATTGGGCTGAATTTTAAGGAATGTCTTGCATTCCCTGTTAGCTATAGCTCCATTCAGACTTTATTTACCTTTAAAAAGATTTATTAGGTTTCATTCACCTTTTTTTCTGCCTTGTGAACATCTGAGGCAGCTCTGCTGAGCTCAAAAGAATTATTTTTGGTTGGGAGAAACATCGATCATAATGTCTTGTAGCTGGGAAAAAAGCGAACTGATTTTGAAACAAGCAGTATATATTTTTATGTGAATTGCTGTTAAATGTTAAAAAGCAATGGTCACTGATTGCAGAAAAGCAGAAATTTATAATGAAATGAGTATTTTTATATCATTTGCTCTTTTCCCTTTAGCAAGAAAGGAACATAGTCAGCAAAATACAGGTTAGCAGCATATACCTCAATTAAAAAATCAAAATATTAGCCAATATGAAATTTGGCATCTCTGCAAATTATTTTTTCACCTGACAAAAATATTTATTTTCCACCTTGCTTTATTTAAGGCTGTGTTTTCTTAATGATTGGTTAATATATGCAGCTCTTTAGAAGAGGCGTTTTAAGAGACCATTTTAAACATCATGCCTGGTATTTTTCTCTATTTCACACTGCACTCCCGAGAGCTGAGCAGTTATTTCCCCCTTGTTTTCTGGAGCTTTAATCTGTATTAGAAAATGTTGACACACTTCTTCAGCTACATGAAAGAGACAGTAATGGGGATCACATCTGACTTCAGAGGAAAGGGACTTTAAAGAAAAATCACAGAACATTTCAAATAAAGGAGAAATGAATCAAGGTAGAAAATCTACAGCTACTTCCCGCAACTGATTCACAAGTACGATGTGAACTGTACCTTTGATTTGAGTTACTGGTAAGCACAGTGAAAAGATTTTAAGCAGCATATTTTACACAATCAGACACATGGAAAACCTTGTTTTTAAGGAAGACATTGTTCTCAATTTCTATTTTTATGATGGCAACACCTCAGATTATGACTCCATTGTATTAGGCTGGTGAAAACAGGCTGACAGAGGCCAGCCTGGCCCTGCAGAGCTAACATGCCAACAATGAAGGTGGAGAAAGAAAATTTCCTGTTCCACAGCAAGGGAAACAAGGTGCACAGAGGGAACACTGCTCTCTGGGACCATGCAAGGAAGCTGGGGTACAAAACCCCAAGCTTTAGTTTGTAGCTTCATCTCAAAAGCAAGGAGTCTTTGGGATTGGCCATTGTTGCAGGCAGCACATCCCGGAGGGTGATGCTCAGAGCCTGACCATCATGTGCTGCTGAACCCGTTGGGACAGTCAGGGACCCTTTCTCTTGCAGGTGCAGGGAGCTGCAGAGAACAGAGCATGGTGCCCATGTGCACTTTTGGAAAGCAAGAGTCCCTGCAATATTTTATTTGAGCTGATATCCCTGACACGATTACAGAGGCTAAACATCGCTGCTGCTGGAAACTGATTTTGAGTATCAGCAAGGCAAGCGCTTGCCTCGGCCACAGCTGCCTGGCAGGGATTGTTTCATGGGATGTTGCTGAGTTTCCAGGCATGCTGTAATTTTCCATTGATTTTTAATGAAAGAGTGCTGATGCTTTTATAATAGGCACCTTGAGGTCTTGTGCCGACTTTGTCCAGAGCCAAGCTATCAGATAGTTTTTCTTGGTTCCTGCCCTTTCAGAGTTACGTGTCTGACAGATGCCCAGAAATTAATTCAGAAAGTACATCCACAAAGAAATCAGGTTGCCAGATTAAGCAAAACAGATATTAACTCAGACACCTCTAAGCTCAGCTGAGATGGACTCTTACACATGGAAAAAAACTCAGTTGTGGAAAACATTTTTCTTGTGCATTTTTGGCAGTTTAAAAGAGTTTTGAGCAATTTTGCGCATTCTCACAGCAACAAACTTAGAAAACACTGAGAAACCCTCAACTCTCTGCTTTGCTGTGACAAAAACCAGAGTGAACAAACCAGCATGCAGCATTTTGAACCAAAAATCCAGCGAAGAACCAATGGCTGTTTGAAGGGCAGCAGCAAACCAGGTTGGCTAGTGGCTGAGCACATGCAAATCCATGCAGTCATTTTCCTACAGTAGCAGATGAGCACTCTATTACCTGACTTTAAATGTCCTCATGGTAAAAGCAGGTAAAGAAAAGGCAGGTAAAAGCAAACTGAGAGATTCTTGGGTGGGTTTAGCCATTTTGTGCCATACGTGTCGCTCATGCCAGTGGGCATAAGGAAGCACTGTGGAGCCAAGTGCTGGTGTAACAGTCACAAGGGAAGAAGCTCATGGCTGCATGGGCTATAGCAGTGCCAAGGCTCTCCTGTGCCAACCCTAGGCTTGATTTTTTGAGACCTTTGCTGCTGTCACAGACTGGCTTTGTTAAGGATATCTCTGTGGCTGCTTTCAAACCCACCCATATAAGGAAAGCTGCCACCAAGCTGCGTCAGGAGAGAAATGCAAGGAGGAGGTTGATGCTGGTTTAAAACCCTGTCTGATGAGTTGAAGGGAGCACACTGTATGTCTGGGATGTGTAAAACTGTCTGCCCAGCTGCCTGCTAGTGTTCTGATGCACTGTGGTGCTCTGGTCTACAATTAAGAGACCACATCATGTGCTCAATTACGGCTTGTGGCAAAACAAAGTGGAAGGAAAGAGGAAGAAAGTGTGTACCACAGAGGTTTGTCCAAAAGTCCAAAGAAACTGCTGCAAGATAAAGAAAAGCCTAAGTTTTGTTTCAGTTGCTGATATGTTTAGTGCTTTGAGCAAAGCACCTTTTCTCTTTTCCTTCTGTTTGTTCTTGCTTCATCCTATCATTTGTCACAGGGGGAAGGGCAAAAGATTTTTACTCTCTTTCAGTACAATATAGTCACTTATTTTTACTTTTTCTTTGACCTCAGGCTTATCCAGAGCTCCCCCCATCAAAAAAGCACCAGGACAAAAACAATGCATAAAGTCAACAGCCAACATGCAGATACCCAGCATAGTACCTACATGTTGGCTGTTGATTTTATGCAACTGGGCAGGGAGCAGGTGCAAGTAAAAGGTTGTGCAATCTTGACCAGGTGGGAACCAGGAAGTTGAGGAAGGTGCTGCTTGGTGCATTTATTCCAGTCTCAGCCCCTCAGCCTCTCAACCTCTCAACCCTCTGTGCCACTGCCCCTCTGCCAGCTCTCACAGCAGCCCAACAAAGGGCTCCCCATCATCCAGAGTCCCTCTGTGGGTCATAAAAAGGCTCTGCCTGTACCTGAATTGACACAGTGCTGTTGGACAATGAACAATTTACATAGCCCTTTCAAGAGGCCACCAGGGAGCGTAGACAAGAGAGGACCCTTTCCTAGTGCAGCTTGCCAGCAGAGAGCTCCGTGTGTGTGCACACCGCATTTGCTTTTGTGTGCATGCTCCTTTGCCAAGTGACATTTTCCATGGATACTGGCTGAGATCAGTCTGCACCTGCACATGTGTGTGTAACTAAGGCTGCAATTAGCTCGTTTGTTTGAACAACTGTGATTTCAGCTCTGTTTTATTTTTTATTCTTTTTGCCCATATGCTTACAGCTCCTGTTTCTAAGAATTTGATCTCCTGCATACACCAAATGTGTGCTTCAATAGATGCATGGCAATTACTGCCCTCTCCTACTGAACAAATAAAACTTGCTGTTCGTCTCTTTCCCTGCTGGCATACAATCACTTTGTTCGTTTTTGAAGTATTTATCATCATAGCAAAAAAAGAAGCTGTTATATCTGGAAGTTACATCTACATTGTTTTGATGTTATGCAGGGAGAAAATGAGAAGGACGAAAGCCCAGCTAGAACTTAATCTAGCTACTGCTGTAAAAGACAGTAAAAAATGTTTCTACAAATACATTACCAACAAAAGGAGGGCTAAGGAGAATATCCATCATTTATTGAATGTGGGTGAAATATAGTGACAAAGGATGAGGAAAAGGCTGAGGTATTTAATGCCTTCTTTGCCTTGGCCTTTAATATAAGACCAGCTGCTCTCAGAGTACCCAGCTGCCTGCACTGGAAGACAGGGACCAGAATTAAGGCTCTGTAATGCAAGGGGAAATTATTATTGACCTACTATGCCACTTAGACACATGCATGTCTAAAGTGCCAGGAGGGATCCACCCAAGGGTACTGAGGGAGCTGATGGAAGTGCTCACCGAGTCATTTTCAATCATTTATCAGCAGTCCTGGCTGATAAATGGTCCCAGTTGACTGGAAGTGAGCAAACGTGATTGCTCATCTACAGAAATGAGGATCTGGTGAACTACAGGCCTGTCAGCCTGACCTCGGAGCCAGGGAAGGTTATGGAGCAGATCACCCTGAGTGCTATCATGCAGCATGTACAAGACAACCAGGTGATCAGGACCAGTTTATGAAAACACTTGACTAACCTGATCTCTTTCCATGTCAATGTGACCTGCTTAGTGGATGAGGGAAAAGCTGTCCATTTTGTATACCTAGACCTTAGTAAAGCCTTTGACACCGTTTCCCACAGTATTCTCCTGCAGAAACTGGCTGCTTATGGCTTGGACAGGTGCATTCTTCACTGGGTAAAGAACTGGCTGTGGCAGAGCTTTGGGTGAATGGAGTGCAGTGGTGAATGGAGTTAAATCCAGTTGGCAGCTGGTCACAAGTGGTGTTTCCCAGGGCTCTGTGCTGGGACCTAGGGATGATGATTGATGGCTGAACACAAACCAGCTTTTCCCAGGCAGCCAAGAAGGCCAACGGCATCCTACCTGTATCAGCAATAGTGTGGCCAGCAGGACCAGTTTAGTGATCGTCCCCTTGTACTGGGCACTGGGGCGGCCACACCATGAATCCTGTGTTCAGTTCTGGGCCTCTTACTGAAAGACACTGAGGTGCAAGAGCATGTCCAAAGAGGGGCAGTGAAGCTGGTGAAGGGTCTAGAGCACAAGTCCTATAATGAGCAGCTGAGGGGACCTGTGTGGTTTAACCTTACTGGTCTCTACAACTACACAGGAAAGGAGGCTGTAGTGAGGTGGGGGTCATCTCTTCTCCCAGGTAACAAGTGACAGGACAAGAGAAAATGGCCTCCAGTTGGACCAAGGGAAGGTTAGACTGCATATTAGGAAAAATGTCTTCACTGAAAGGGTTGTCAGGCATTGGAACATCCTGCCCAGGGAAGTGGTGGAGTCGCCATCCCTGTAGGTACTTAAAAGGCATGAAGGTGCAGCACTTACTTACGGACATTGTTTAGTGGTGGACTTGGCAATACTTGGTTAACTGTTGTACTGGATGATCTTAGAGGTCTTTTCCAACCTATGTGGTTCTATGATTCTATTAGTACATAAAACTGAGAATACCCACAGAGAGGAGGACTTTCTTTGGCTTGACACACATACTTTTATACCAGACCGACAGGATTGAATTGCGTTTTGCTGTGGTACTTAGAGGGATGCTGGAGCAAATGGTCAGCTCTTTCAGTGAATATAAATATGGAAAGATTGAAACATTTTTCTGGTCTCCCTGGAGAATGACCATGTAAATCCAGAAGTCTGGGAGTGACTTCCTGGATTGTTTCATTCTTAGAGTCAACTAAGATTGGAGATAGAGGTGTCACAGAATCATAGAATAGTTAGAGTTGGAAAGGACCTTAAGATCATCTAGTTCCAAGCTCCCTGCTATGGGCGGGGACACCTCCCACTAAACCATGTCACCCAAGGCTCTGTCCAACCTGGCCTTGAACACTACCACAGATGGAGCATTCACAGCTTCCCCGGGCAACCCATTCCAGTGCCTCACCACCCAAACAGTAAAGAACTTCTTCCTCATATCCAATCTAAACTTCCCCTGTTTAAGTCTGAACCCATTACCCCTTGTCCTATCACTAAAGTCCCTAACAAAAAGTCCCTCCCCAGCATCTCTATAGCCCTCTTTCAGATACTGGAAGGCTGCTATGAGGTGTCCACGCAGCCTTCTCTTCTCCAGGCTGAACAGCCCCAACTTTCTCATCCTGTCTTCATACGGGAGGTGCTGCAGTCCCCTGATGATCCTCGTGGCCCTCCTCTGGACTTGTTCCAACAGTTCCATGTCCTTTTTATGTTGAGGACACCAGAACTGCACACA
>JAOEHX010031073.1:0-19457 GCA_025448015.1 Bolborhynchus lineola
GGGCAGAAGCTCTTCCCTGTGAGGGTGCTGAGGCGCTGGCACAGGGTGCCCAGAGAAGCTGTGGCTGCCCCATCCCTTCAGTGCTCAAGGCCAGGTTGGACACAGGAGCTTGGAACAAACTGCTCCAGTGGAAGGTGTCCTTGGATGGGCTTTAAGGCCCCTTCAACCCAAACCACTCTGTGACGATTCTATTTCACATTCTTAGTTAAACCCACTGTTTACCAATACACAGGTTGACACACACTCCCAGAGCAAAAGGTCACATCATCACCATGAAATGGGCCATTCGGCACGATGCAAAGACAGAGGCTTGGAGCATTGGTGTTCTAATGGCTGTAACTATAACTGCTCCTGGTGGCTACTGGGACCAAGCAGGGACTGCAGCTGCTTTGCTTTGGGAGCTACCTAAGAAGGGTGGGGGGAACCAGGTGGAGGTAAATTACTGAAACCAGGAACATCTGATTGATGCCTTAACCTTAATTGCAATCAACTGTCCAGGCTGCAGGTGCTGACCACTTCGTTTGCAGCCATTGTCACCGCTCTTTCCCTGGCCACTGCAGGGGTGGTTTAACTGATCCCTGGATGGACTTTTGCTTTTTATTTGCATGGAATGCTTTTTGCTCTCGTTGGTCCCAACTCCCCTATAGGGGAGTAGTTTCTGTGCAAGTTACTGTGGTGGAAGTCAAGGAAAGCAGTGTGCACTGTGAAGGGGATGCGCCAGAGTGGATGTTGTGCTGCCTGCGGCTAGAGGAGGGGATGTGTAAAGTGAAGATGAAGCTGCAGGGGAAACGGCATGTACAGAAGAGCTGGGAGCTCTTAGCACTGGGTTATGAGGGTTGCATGGGTGGCTTGTTGCTTGGGTAAAAATGGGTGCAAGCCACTCTTAGTGCAAATGAGGTGTCAGGCACTGTGCAATGGTGGTGGTGTTTGTGCAGTGTCACAGTGAAGTCTTGGGTTCTCTCTGTTGTGCTTTCTCTCTGCATTCCTAATAACTTCTGCTGGAAGAACAAAAAGTGTTGGAACTACTCCTTTAAGCATAAAGAGTGTTTTCCTACAAGGAGTTGAGGCATGGAAGTTACAGAATCACAGACCTTCTCTTTGTTTAACCTGGCCTTGGAGCTGTGTGCTTTCCTGAATAGCTGTTTTACACTTAACTACTTCCAGTGCTCAGCACCCTGGTTTACAGCAAAACATCGCACCTCCTGTGCTGAAGGGAGCAACACGGGGCTCTGTGCTGCAATCTGGCTGGCGCTGGGATGTGCTGAAGCACTGACAGCACTCATGCTGCTGCTGCTGAGGGGCTGCAGCTTGTTTGCAGGTGGGAGTCTTGGCTCTGGCTCCCATGGGGCTGTCCCAGCATGGGTGATGTATTGGTGTTACAGCACTCTGTTTGCTGACACAGGGTTTCTGAGTACCTGGTCCTGAATGATACATCAAGAGATACTGTCCTTCTGGTTTGCTTCCAGAGTGCTATTTATTATTAGCTTTGTTCTTTCCCCCCTGCTTCAGCACTTTCCCTTTGTCCCCTGTGTGTACATGGAGTCAATGATACCCAGCCCTGCAGCTGGGACCCCTTTGTGGCTCCAAATGGGTGTCACCAAACTAGGGACAGAGGGGATTCAGGGGTGATGTCCTTGCTTGCAGACCCCTCCGCTACGGGAGACAAGTGTCAGTCTAAGGTGATGCAGCAAAAGGCAGTGGTTGGGAAGCACAACTGGGAGCAGAGATCCTATCTTCTCAGGAGGATATATAGTGATTATAAGAGATTTATCAGGTTGCCACTTGTGCAGGGAGGAGAGGGAGGGCTGTGAAAAATGATTCTTTCCTTAAGACTAAATTCAATTTCTCTTTTTCCTAGGCTGAAGGTGGCATTGAACTTGAGGAGCTATAAAGTGTGGGGGTACTGAACTTGCACATGAAACAAACTTTAAACCCTTATCCTTGAGCAGACCTGAATTTGGGAAAGGGGGTCTGTGTGGGTCTTTCAAGTATTATGTGTATGAAAGAGAAAGATACTTCTGTTGGTTCCTAGATCAGAGGAGAAGGCACTGGGCAGGAATCTGATGCTAACAAATGACAAAATACTTTTCTGCCCCTAAATCCGCAGTCAAACCAATACCTTAAAGCTTCCAGTCTGCAGATTTACCTGTGTGAAGCCATAGTTTTCAGCAGAAGTGCTGTGAACCAAAAGCACACCATGAATAAGTGTTAGCAGCAAACATGTGTTGCAGTGAGGATACCTGCTCCTGTGATGAAGAACTCTCCTGGGCTGACATACAGGGTAATGCAGAGCAAATGGTGTCTGCAAGGCATGTATCTGGTCAGTGTCTGTGGGGAGCACTGGATAGTGCCATCTTCCTCCCCTCTCTGCTCCCCTGAGTATGAACATTGCTGGGTAATGGCTCATTTGAGTTTTAGTAAATAGGTGCTTTTTGAAATATCAATTTTTACTGTTTCCAGAGATGGAGAGGAGTGCGTGCCCATTCCCTGCTCAGCTGCGCTCTGGAATGCCATCCACTGTTCATTGCCAATTTATTATGATTGCACCTTAAATTTGGGATGAAGTTTATGGGTAGAAGGTCTTGTGATGCATTAATCTGGGCTCGAATTAGATTGGAGTATCTGCAATTATAAAGCAGCCCAAGCATTGAGCAGTAAAGCAGAAGGCAGAAACACAGATATGCTAATTGTGATAGTAGCAGCAAGGGAGTAAAGCAGGTGGATTTGTTCATCCTTGACGAGCAGGCAGTACCATGGGTCCACGGAGCCCCAGGTGTAAGGGGTGTTGAAGTCCTCTGAATAGAAGTAGCCTAAAACTAATGCTGGTAGAGAGAAAGTGGGGGTTCTCATAGTGAGATCTTGACTTCTCCCATTGCTCTTCCTAAGTTTCAGGCTTCCCCCATGTCTGGTTTGCGGGAATTTGGAGGTTTAATGGATGTGCTTTATTGTCATGAGATCTGAAATGAAGAAATAGGGTTTTTTCTTCAGTAAAACCAGAGAAGAGTTGCTTGGTTTCCAGTGCTCTCCAATGCTTGGAGTAGTTTTGGTCTCTATCACAGTGACTTTAACATTGCAACTTTTAATTTCTCCTACGCAGCAACCACTTAAGAATAATTAACCCAAACTATCTGCCTCTGTTTTCTGTGTGTTTAAGAACTGTGGGTTGGTATGTTTGATAGCTGTTAATACGACAAATAGAAAGTCCTAAAAATGCACAATAGAAAATAGAAAATGGCATCAGCTTCCTCCTGACTGCAGCAGCAGAAATAGAGGGTTCCCTTTTGCCGCAGCTGGTGCTTATCCAGTGATAATTCAGGTTTTCCCAGCTGTGTGGCTGGAGATGCTGGATACAATCAGAAACCTTCCCCAGGACTTTCTCTATGTGCTTTTGTTGTCATCCCTACTTATGTTTTCCCCCTTACCCAGTTAATTCTGCAGTTTCTGGTGCATGCAGTGATTTGTGTCGACACAGGTAAATGTCTGTTTTCTTTCATGCTTTCAGAGTGCATCCATCCCGAGCCAGAGGGAGAATCACTTCAGCACAAAACCTCTTTGAATCAGTGCAGGGGGTGGAAAGTGTGGTGGTGACCCGATGGGTTTTGGTGTTCGGATGTGCCATGCAGAGCAGCAGACTCTGGGGGTCAGCACAGCCAAATAAATGAGCTCAAGCCTGGCTGGCAAGAGCCATTTTCAATGCAGGGTGTCCCCCTGGAAATAGCATTGTGATGCATAGAATAAAGTCCAGAATGCTTCTCAAACAGTGCAACTTCATAACACAGGCACCTGCGCTGTGTTTGCATATAGATAGGGATAAAAGGTGCTGTAATACAAACCTTTCCTGCTCTGCTTCCATCTTCAGACATAGCTGAACCTCTCATTTGGTGGCACACATTAAAAAGAACTTATGGACAAGAAGCTGGCATTCTTAACATGCATTATTTAAGCCATATAATTTGTCATCTCTCTTCTGGAATGAGGCAGGGAGCTGAGACACAGCTGATGGGATGCAGGAGCCTTTAAATTGATCTTAAGGGCAAAACCCATGCACTTGGGAGGGTTATAGCCTTGATTAAGCTAACACTGACTACCTGTGAACAATTAGGAGTGTCATTTACCCACTTCACCGTCTGATTCTGTGCTGTTAACCCCCAAAAAACTCCAAGCAGAAGTCATCCCTTACTGATGGCGTGGAAACCGGAGGACGAGGCTGCCTCTCCAGCAGAGAGAGTTTGTCACTTTGCTTCTTGTGTGCAGGACTGAATCCTGTCAAAGCTTGTGGTGTCCGTGACAAGGACCTGGACACTCGGTGACAGTGATCTATCCGTGACACTGTGCTGGAGCAGCAAAATGGGAATGAGCCCAAAAGGTGCAGGTCCTGGGAAACGTTGGTCATAGGGACCGGCAGGGAAGCTGATGGACTGAACAGGTTTTGGGGGTCAACGTCCTCCTGTTGTGTGTTTCATCTGCATGTTTAAACGAATCAGAGACAGAGTCCTCTAATCCTGCTCTCCCTAGAAAATACCTTTCTTCTTCAGTTTGGGCTGTTGCTTTTAATGAGAGATTGCCTGGATTTGGTGCCAAGTAAATGTAAAAGCAACAGGCAAACCCAAGATTGGATACTTGCTGAATATTACCATTACATAGATTTAGAACTTCTTGAGCTCTTTCAGTTATGCATTTTTTCCTTGACATTTTTAATCTTATGAAGCTACAACCGATTCCCCAAAGCTCGTGATTTATGGATGGGATTATCAGTGGAACCTGATCTCTCTGTGGTGTCTTGAGGGAATTACCAACTTCTTGAAGCTCTTTTTGCCTTTTGTGGAAGGCAAGAAGCTTGACATGAGCAAGTCAATGCGAATGAAATGTAACTTGCTCTGTTTTATCACCTTAAAGTACCCTCTAAGCTGTTTGGAGCATTTCAGTTTCAGATTTGGACAGACTAACAGCTGACGATTTATCTCATAACCTTTGGTAAATCCAACTTTAATTAACTGACATTTTAATGGTCCCTAAGTGGTCACTGGCTTCAATTTAATTTAATTTGTTGGGCATGATTCTGCTCATATCAAGCCCGTAGCCAAGCTCATGTTCTCATCCCTGCTGTAGCAGCGCCAGTTCGCCATCAGTCGCTCACAGGTGCCATTAAGAGCTGGTCCAAAGCCCAGGTATAAGCAGTGTAAGGATAGTGGGAGGCTTCACAAGCTCTCCATGTGAATGTGAATCTGTAAATAACTGGAAGTTAGGATTTATTTCTGAAAGGCAAATTCCCTGTTGGAGTCGTGTCTGGTATAGAATGGTGCCTAGAGGGGCGCTTGCTGTGGAGCTGGGGACTCTGGTGCACATCAGCACACTGCTCCCTCAGTTTAATATTGCACCCCAACCAGTGATGAAAACCTACAAAAGACACTAAGAACGTTCTGGTTGGTAACTGTGCAAATGTGTGAGGTTGGCTTTCTAAAGAGACATGGGGGAAAATCATCATATCCCAGTGCTGAGGCGTCTTTGAGCTGCTCAGTCCTTCCTGCTTTGAGGGGATCTGTCTTCAGAAATAAATATTATTTGAATATTCTCTTTCCTCTAAGCCATGTGTGATAAAGTAATAACTATGGATCTCTCTTTCATTATATATATTTTTGGTTCCACTTTCCATCCAGTATGTGGGCTCCTACCCTGGAAGACAGGCCAGAGGAATGCTTCCACCCTCTCTTCTAATGGCAAATTGTATTTGTCCTGTTGAATGAAGCTGTCTGTAGCTTAAAAACACACAAGAGATGTGCAGAGCATAAGCTGTACAAATGTTAGCACTTGAGTTTGAGAGCCTCTATGAAATATGCCTACATGTATTTGCATGTGTATTTACTTATTTCCTTCCTTTCACCAAATATATTCAGCATGTCAGGGGAACGCTTCTCTGGTTTACTTGCTGGCAGGTCAGCTGCATCCCTTCTCACCCACAAGTGGTGTTGCTGCAATCTTATGTGTTGCCAGAGATGGTTATTTACTAAGAAGCTAAAGTGCTGTGTTTATACCATAAAATTAGCAAGCTAGGAAAAGAAATCCCTGTGCTTCATAACTTAGCTGCGCTGGTCACCGTGCTTCGAGCTGGAACATGTAAAGTTGGCATTATAACATGCATACTTGTTCTTCATGGCCAAAGAGTACAGAAATGTTCTACAATGCTGTGAACTGGTTTGATATGTTCATATAGTACCTTTTTGTTCTGGTGGTGCTGTATGTTAGTTTATACTGAAGTAGATGTAGACTATCCATTTTTACACTGTAATTCCTTTAGGAATAGTTAGCATCTGGATGAGGTTTACCTCTGTCTTGGGAGGGTGGAGAATCCTGTCTCAACCATACTCTGCAAGCAGGTGCTATTCAGTGTTTTAAGGATAAATGATGTCACACCCCATTTTAATCTCTCATTGCTATAATGAATGGTAATCTGGTGAGTTTACCCTGGGATGTTTGGGGAGACTGAGCCACCGTTGATGTGATGACTTTGCTGTGTCTGGATTCATCACCTGAATCACTTAGAGACAGTTTCTTTTGAGCTTGTGACCCTGACAGCTGCTTTCCATCCATCTCTTCCCTGCTATGTGACTGAGTCATCTCTCAGCCTCTTTCCAAAGGGGGTTAGGGTTTATCTAAACCAGCAGTAATGGAACTGGGGTATAGAGGAATTGCGTACAACCTGGCAGCATAAGGCACTGCCAAGAACAACTATGGAATAAAGAAGACAAGTCTGATTACAACCCCCTAATGCTTACAGGGCTAACCCTTGCAAATAGGAGGATTAGTGAGCTCAGCTACTGACAGGTAGTGATTCAGCAAGTGAAACTCTTATCCCAGGGGCAAGACCAACTCCAGCAGCTGATCCAGATGTGCAGGCAGGAGGAGGATGCTCATCCAGCCATGCCCTGGCAAAGGCCAATGTCATGGGTTCTTCAGGGTCCAACTGAAGCCCATTCCCTATGCTCAACATGCATTGAAATTACAATTAAATAACTGTCATTTTTTTTTCTTTAAATGGAACTGTTACCTCTATGCATCAAGGATTTAAAGGAACAAAGTAACTTCTTGATCCTTTTGATGCAATGTTGCTGCCACAAACCCTTCAGCAGAGGATGAGAAATACTCTGCCAATGTTGTGAATTCTGCCAGTATCCTGAAGGCTGCTAAATGTTGGCTTCACCCATGCAATATTTTAGCACACAGAGGATGAAATTAATGAGTCTGATGATAATGAAGGTATAACTGAACAAGATGAGCATTACGCTCAGAGGCTAATCATCAAGTAATTCAAGTGAGGCTGCAATTATAAGATTAAGGTTTGTGTGATAACATTGTTTACCTTTCTATAAACCAAAATCCAATACTTCATAAAGCAGCAACAAATTAAGTTAGAGGAGAATAAAATAGAAAGAGTTTCCCCTCCGCACTCCTTATCTCTCACAAGGCAGGTAAATGTGGCTGTATTTGTTGTTCAGAGAAGCTTAGCATTTCTGCATCCCGAAACACAGAAGAAAGATGCTGGAGACCCTTAGCGGATGTGGGGATCTCTTCAAGGCTGAAGCATGCATGGTCTATAGTGGTTGTGTCACCTCCTGTGCAGGGCACAACGTGCAGCTCTTGTGGAGAATCCAGGCAAGAGCTTCCTGGATTTGAGTAAAGCCAGGAAGGTCGTCACTGATGGTGAGTTTACCGCAGTAAACTGGTGTGAAGCGTTGCAAATACAGTCCTGCTCTCTCTGTTCTCTGCCTGTATCCTGGAGCTTCTTCAAGCAACAGGTCTTGGAAAAGAGGTAGTCTTCTCTTGGTCATTGTCATTCATCTGCCAGGCTCAGTCATCTGTATGAGGAGGTTTTCATTTCGGGTGTTACTCAGCTTTTGGTGGTTGATAGGCAAATGGCTCATCTGACCTATACCCAGACAGTAAATCATATCTCAAAGCAGGTGATATGTAAATCCAGAGGCTTTTTGAAGGCTGGAGGAGGTCCTTGAGGTTGGCACATCCCACACTCCCAGGCTCTTTTGGCCCTGTGAAAAAGGAAAAGATAAAGCAGCAAATTCCCAGCCGTGCCCTGGCTGCTGCTCCCTTCCCTCCCATCCGGTGCTGCTCCATGTTGTGCTCTGTGCCGTTCCCCTCTTCAGCCCCCCCAGACAAGGTGCCAGGGGTGCTCAGAGAAGGCCAGGGCAGCCTGGGGACCCCTGGCCATGTAGCTCTGGGTGAGCGTGGGTGTCTCCTGCTTGCAGCTATGCTGTAAGCATCAAAGCCTGGCTTGCTGCAGTGATGCTCAAGGCCACGGTCCTAACTCTGCTACTCACTGCTACATGGGCTGGAGCTGTAGATAAGGAGGGCATGGGCAAGAAGGATGCAAGTCATGCTCTGTGGGGTTCAGGTGAGGTAGGTCTGAGTTAAGATGGTCCATGGATGCTTTAGGGTGGGTAGGGGGTGTGGCTATCTCTCCAGGTAGAGATCTGACATACACAAAGAATCTAAATGACAAGTGTTTTGCAGTCTGGGGCACGTAACTAATGACTGATGGAGCAATAGGCAATTACACATGATGGAGGAAAGAGTTTTTAGCAAGGCTGCTGGATCTGTGCGTGCCCCTCCTGGTCATTCTGTCTGCCACCAAGCTTTCAAAGCAGATCATCCTAAATATGCCCGATACTGTTATGCTTCACAGCACCAGTCACCCTGGTGAGGAAGATGGAGTGAGAGAGACAGGGACCAGCTCATTTTGCCTGAAGGGAGGTTATATTCCTAGATTGAAGGGAAGGAAGGAAGCCCAGACTTAGATAGATGAGGTCAATACACAGAGAAAGATGTGAGTAGAACATGTAGGTGTATGTGAAACACTTCCAAGTGATATAAAGGAGGAAAAGGATAGGGTGGTGCAAGCAATATATTGTCTATTTTTGGAAGAAACCAAAAGTAGGGCAAGAGTGAAGATGTATGAAAGTGGAGAGTTTGTGAGAGAAAGACTCAGCAAAAGAGAAGAAATTGAGTCATGGGACATAAAAAGTCATGGTCTGGAAGCATCTGCCTCAATGTGGGCTGTCCCTGGAAGCACCGGGGATACAGGTTTGGTACCTGAGCTGTGAATAAGGAAGAAACCTCCATGTAGTTTCAGTTCCTAAAAGCTGATGCTTCAGCTAATTTCACAGCGGTGGAAGAACCATTTAGGGTTCAATAGCAATACAGTTACAGGCTGGCAGTCCGGGGGCTTGGAATACAGTCACTGTGCCTCTAACAGAGTTAGCCAAGGGTTATTTTGCCTCTTAGAGACTGAAACCATCAGGAGTATGAGGGCTTTCCCACCACAAGATGGCATCAATTATGCAGCGAAGGAAGGCAAGCTTTAAAGAAAGGAGCTCGGACTGGAGGCAGAGTGGGTTTGAAATGAAAACAGCATCTTAAAATTAATAGCAGACTGGTACAAAACAAGCATTTGTCACACAAGTGTCTCTTAGAAAATTGTATTATCGAGGAGCATAGTTTGGATGCATGAAATGCAATTACCGCTCACCAGATTAGCCTGAGCGCGACGCTACTGGCATGAACAACATCTTGCTTGCAAATGCTTCTCTGCTGTCTGTGCGTGCCAGATTGAAGCAGGTTTATGTTTCCCTCATAGGCCTCCTAAAGCCTATCAGTTGTTTGCTGTAAGCTAACAACAATATTTACCCTTCTCTAATACTCATCTAATGTGTTCCAAAGGTCTTTAGTGCAGTTTGTTTTATGGAAGTCCTCATTTAGGTGCTCGATGCTTCGCATATATATGGGTTTCTTTTCCAACACTTTTTCAGAGCTCCCTTTTGATTCTGTGTGGCCTTGTAAAGTTTGTGTAAAGTAAAAATCCACGTAAACACTCATGTTGCCTCATAAATCTCTGTGAACAATCACCCACTGGCCTGAGATTTATGTTAATTCAGGTCATTTTGCAGTTACTATTGCAAATCTAGTAGTCGTCTACTGGGAACCCCAGAATACCTGGGTACCTCTTGGTCTTCTTTTAGAGATGTCAAGTTGTGTTTTTTAGGTTGGTTGGTTTTGATTAAGAAAGATTCCTAAAACCCACTTTTGTACCCTACGTCTGTGTTATTTTCTAAGAAGAGGCTCTTTACAGCATCCCAGTACGGCCACGCTCTATACAAAGAACTAAAACAATCTCATTCCTTCTGCTCTTAATGATTTATATCTCCCTCTTTTTTGCTGATTTGGTTTTAAAAGCAACAGTTATCAAAATGTCATGATAGAGACTAACATGCCATGTCTCAAGATTACAGCCAGGCATTGGGAGATTTATCAAGTGCTAACCATAGTTTCTCCTTCGTTGTGTTTTACAACTTAGAGCTGCCGAAGGCTTCTTTCTTTCAGTTGTTGTGTGTGTTGCTTTGGCTTTCATAGGACTGACAGAATTAATGTCTTGTTTTCCTGTTTCAAGAAAAAGTCATGGTCTTTAAAGTCTTTACTGTGTGCTTGTGGTAGAATAGGAGTGTAAGGTAGTGAATGGTAGTAGCCCTTCCAGTCTAATCAGCCAACATCTATGGCCCAAGCAAAGTATAAAGCAACGCTGAGCTTCCATTCAGTTGCATGTTCTTTTGTTCCTCTTGCAGCTATTCTCTGGTTTCTGAAGCATAAGTGCTTTGTAAGTGCACATTATAACAATGATGATTGTGCTTGATCTTGCATGTACCTCACACATGGAAACTCCATTGAAGCCAGTGGGTGTTTGAGGAGCAGGCTTCCAAGCCTGGTCTGCAATTGTTATTTACAGCAACATTCAGACTCCTATAAGACAAACCCAACAGATATGGCTTGACTTGATCTATGTCTTCAGTGTGGCTGATACCAGACAGTTAAAGATTAGACTGAGGTAGAGATGAAGAAGGGCTTTTTCAGAGCAGCCTCTCTATAACTGTTACACCCTGTCTCCTCAGTTCGTTCTATCTCGATGGGCCCTGCCGAATTTGTCAGATTAGCTCTTCAAAAGAACCAGGAGGTGATTGCTTCCACAGAGCAGCCCTGATGTTAATGGAGGAGCGAGATACCTTTGTACTCTGAGTGCAGCCAGTGCTGAGACATCGGGGGGGATTTTCTGCTATCCCTATGATATTTTAACTCCTTGCTTTTGCAAGTGGAGGGAGCATCAAAGCAGTGATGATGTCTGTGCCTCGAAAACTGCCTGCAGTAACCCTTGCCCTTTTCCCAACAGGACTGTCAGTTGTCCCACAGCAGACATCATGGGGTATCATGGTATCATCTGCATTTCCCTGAAATGAGCTGTACATTGTGTATTCCAGGTCATATCATTCCCAAATAGTGATGGTTTTGGTGCTTCACTGGCAGGGCAGGATTGTGCCGTGCTAGGGAAAACCAGGTTTTTCTCACCTCCATCAGCACAATGTGGTTAGGGAGTTATTGTTGAATTTTCCCTCTTTCTGCAGAATTTGAGGGGGGTTTAGAGCTGTGGTGGCTTCTGTTAACCCACAGTTGTGAATCCCCTATGGTGTTCTCTGGGTTTAAGTACGCTGGCCAGTAGTGCTTCCTTGCCAGAAGAAAATGTTCATTTCTGCTGTCTGTTCTCCTTCCTGCAAGCAGAAACGTTGCTTTTAATTCTGTACTGCCCCAGGAGGCAGTTTTTTGTCTTCTGGTCACAGAGCTCTTTGACAACTTGTGTTTCCAGCTTTTTGTCTGAAATGTGCTGGGAGTAGTCCTATTATTTTGCCTTCAATAATACCTTCCTTTCATAATCCCTTTTAACTTCTTAATCATGAAGATGTAGCATGCCATTATAGACTTTCTCCCTCCCTGTGTCCACTCAATGGATTTTTACCCTTCTTAGTTCAAGGCACTTTTTAATTAGTCCTTCATCAGTTTATTTTAAGCATTGATTTCTTTTGCTTTTTCAGAAAAGGAGATAAGAACATAAAAAAAGGCAAATGATAAAATTGCAAACTTGGTTCTTCTGACATCAAAGTTCTGGCACCTCTGGCAGGAAACGCTCAGGACTCCAGAGCCTGGCATATGACAGCAGCTCCTCCGGCAGCTTTGCACGTGTTTTACACGTAGTATAGGAGAGATTTTGCTTCATTTCTGCAGCATTACAGTCCTGCCCCTTGGACAGCTACTGCACAACCTTGTGTTCCGTGGCATGGCAACTCGTTTGGGTTTTAGTGGAATGCTCTACTAGTGGCGGTAGTGAAGGCAGAGTGCAGAGGCTCATGCCCCTGACTCATGCAGCTTTATGTGTCCCTTCTGGTTAAGAAGCATCTGATGGAGAATGTGTCTCAAAATCTACCACTGGTTTTATGACAGTGTAGAGTCTTCACTGCCAATCCCCTACTCTATGAAATGCATATTTGTGTTAACTTCACTAAATTCCCATACTGGGACTGAGCGTGGTATAAAGCAGGGCAGGGAATTTGGCTCTTCCCTCATTCAGCCGTTTTTATTTTAACTCCACTTGTATTGCTACACCCTCCTACAGAATGTACCCCTAAAAATGCATGCAGGTTTGAGCTGGCTGAACATGGTCCCCTGGGTTAGAATCAATGCTACTTGCAGCCTAAGAATCTAATGAGTTTGTCCCTCTGTGCGGAAGATGCTGGGGTATGGGAATGAATATCCTCCAGTCTTGGGGAAGTGAATCAGCACTTTCAAAGTAGTGGGAGGATTTCTGGAAGTGTTTCTGGGCTTCAGAGAGGAAGAGAAGAACATCATTAAGCTTTGATGATGCAGTCTGAGCATTGTCATGTGCAGTGGAAGGAAAGAGGCATCTAGATGCTGAGGGAGAGGATCCAGGGCCAGAGTCCAAGCAAGGAGGAAGCCCAGGTTTGAAACCAGAGGAACTGCTTGCAGCTGCTTATCTAGAAATTAAAGTAATACTGAATCAGCTGTAATTCTAAAGATTTGAACTCAAATGTAATTAAAAGTTCAGTTGGATTCAGACAGAGGTTTCCGGGATGGCATGTTTCTGCAGTGTTGTTTGCGTTGCAATCCTGTCTGTATTCAGTGGCCATCATCTGCAGTCATTATAATATGTGCAGTTCTTGAGTATTTTTAATAACCACAAAAATGCCTTTAAAGCCTTCACAGCCAGGGTTTTGTGTTATGCAGTGCTGTACCCTGAGGCTGCTCTTGGGGTGTGATGAGAGTGTTGGCACCACGGTCACCAAGCAACGCCCCCAGAAGCTCCATTAGAAACTGGAGGAGAAGGACTAACAAATCCCTCTCTGCTGACCCCTTACTACCACCCAATTTTGCTAAAGAGAGTGTTGCTCTGATAGAATTGCTGTGATGTTTTCCTCTGTTGCTGGATGGGGAAGGAAAGCTTTTTCATCTAACAAGAGGATGTTTCCTCGCTAATCAGCAAGGGGCTGGGTCAGCCTTCAAATTCTTGGAACCAACTTAAAAGCGAGAGATAGGCATATGTTTGTGATGATTCTATGCCAGCATTATTTAGTAATGGGATTGTTGGCAATAGCTGTTATTGGGAATTTTCCCTGTATTAATTTAAACTGAGATTCATCACATGAAATTCAACTGAAGGATGAGGCACTCCGAGTTCAATACCGTTTGTCTCCTTCCTTTGCCCCTGCTCCCAGTCCCACATATAACCTGTCTCTGAGGTCCAAGGTCAGCTACCTTGCTCCAGCACAGCAAAATCTCTGTTTGTGAGAACAAAAGCTGTAGTGAGCCCCAAGCAGTCCCCTCAGACTGGCAGCATGCACACAACAGGAAACAGATGCTGGTGTTTTTTGTAAACCCAAAACCTAATTATGCTTGGAGCAGTCCCACAGGTCTGGGGAGGAAAAAACCCAACCTGATTTATGGATTCCAGTCATCGCTGCTGGGTTTTAAAGCAGCAGGGTATGTTTTCCAGTGATGCTCCCTCTCCTTGACCTTGGGAAAGCAGGCAGGAACATTACTTGAGTGGGAATGATGGTGTGTTTGGTGCCTTCCCTCTTCAGGGTTGCGTGTTGGGACTCCCCATGTCACCAGTGGGAAGCTGAATTCTCAGTGGGGCATAAAAGAGGGAACCTGATGTTTAGCAGACATGCAGGTGTGGCTCTACAGGTTCATTTAGTAAATGGTTAGGGCTGATAAAGTGGCTTCTGAAGTGCTTTTAGGGATAGCTGTCATATTACAATGTCAGACTCCAATGTGAATCTGCACAGGTGCCTATTTTTGCTGTTTCTTAGCAGGTATGTCTTGTTTTCATTTCTACTGAACAGATACCTTATTCTTATCACAGTACCTGCCCTGAGAGCCTGCACAGCTGGGCAGCCTTGACCCTCTTCTGATTCAGGCTTCCAGAGACTCGGATCTGGATCTGATGCACATGAAGAGTGCAGCTGTGCTCTGTGGTGTTGGACAATGGAGAGATGTGGCAGCCTGTAGAAAAGTTCATTTGAGCTCTATTTGCAAAATACATTAGTAGTAAGTAGAAAGTAAAATCGAATCATAGACTGGTCCCTTCTGCGTGGAGATGAGACAAAGGATGTGGAAATAGGGCTCCCTGGGGTAGCTGGGATGTGTCCCTGTGCCTGGGGAGGTCTATAAGCTCCCAGGATGGCCTGGGCAATGCCTCCAGCACAGGGAGGGTGGATCCGAACACATGACAACAGCTTCTGACATTGGTCTTTTGGCAGAAGTATCTGCTCTTCCTTTGGAGGGATTCAGGCCCGTGGTAGCTGAAGTTGCACTAGTTACTGGAAGATGTGATTGAGGCAGGGACTTGGATTTCAGAGGGTGCCATGAGTTTGTAGAGGGGTGAGCTCTAGCTGGAGTTAATGGATGCTCCCTGCTGATTGAAAATCCACTTGCTGGGGGCTTGTTTGCCTGGGTAAGCTGTGTACATGTGGCTATATCTGCAGTATGGCAACATGTGGTTTGGATGAGAGCATACTTTTGAAATGAGTTGCCTAATTGTCCCCACTTCTTGTGCCTTGGTTTGCATTGCAAAGGTGGCTCTGAGCGCACAGGGCGGAATCTTCCAAAGGAACCTCACTGGAGTGTGTAAAGGGAATATGGTCCAATGCATTTGGACAAGGGTCTGTGGCATCTGTAGTCTGGCTGTTAGCCCCCAGGTCCGATGCTGCTCATCCCACCATGGAGCACTGTGTTAGGTACAGTCTTGGCACGGCTGCAGGAAAGCTAATACTGAGACAGCAGCTGGACAGGACAGGATCAGTCTTCTGAGTACCCTGGCATGGTTTGTTACAGCCAAGTCCTTTCAGCAAATCCTTAAGGTTTTCAGCAGCTATAAGCTTTTTATAGCAAATCAGATTTTTGCACCCATCTGCTTGACTGGTTATAACATGCATTTCTCAGGCTGGCTTGTTATGTCTTGTCGGTATTACAAAGAAAACCCACAATGTGCAGTGGAGTATTCATCTGTATCTGCTTTTGATGACTTATGCCTCTTGCAGATGAACACAAATAGCCAGAAAAATCAGTTTGCATGTGAAATCCCAAAGACAAAAGACTCGAGCACGACAAAGCAACAGGTTAGAATGTTGAAAGCATCAAAGCAGGCTGACCATAATTGCTGCTCCTAGTCAAGCATTCCGGTACAATAAAGGACATATGGAAATTGATAGTAAGCTGCCTGGTTTTTAGGGGTGCCAGGCATCCACCAGTCTTGTCAGGGTGATGTGCCTGCCTTTCAGCATCTATATAAAGCAGTATTGACCTGTGCCTTCATTCTGAGCCTTCACTGTGGGATAAGGAGCATTAATTAATTTTCCTCATTTCCTCTGAAGCCAACTAATTTAAGAAATACCTTATTGATGGTGATTTTGGCAAGATAAATCTGTGTTTTGTGTGCTGTGAACATGAGAACAGTTTGCCGTTAAGGGTTGCAGGCGGTGGCAATGCATAGCTACTCGCTCAGCAGTGCTCTGCTTACTGCTCCCTCCTACTTGATTGCTGACGTTTTTATTGCTTCTGTGTCTTCTTGTAGGTATTTTGGATGGATTCAGCGATCACAACTACAAAGGGTCCAAAGCATTTTTTGCCATCAGACTCTAGCAGCATAGCTGCAGTAGAGTCACAGCAAATTTAGAAGATCTCAACACTGGGGCAAGATATAGCCCAGACATAGATATATGGCATAGAGCCCCAAACAGATTTGCAGCTAAGTCCCACTGTGTTCCACAAACGCCAGATTTCTCTAGTTTAAGGTACAGAAAGGATACATCTGCCTTTCTGACCATTGCAGTGCAAATTGGGAAGAGCCTGGGTTTGGTTTGCTATGGCTTTGTTAAACTATGTGTCTAACCTACAGGTGATAGTCCCTTCCAGCATGTGTGTGATTTTTGGACCATTTGAAGTGGAAAACTTCTGATGCTACATTACAATTTATTGAAAGACAGTATTTCCACGAGGCAATGAAATCAACTGAAAGATCCATGTTTAAACCTCTTTCTTCCCCATCCCCACTCAACCCATCATCGTCTAAGAGGGAAATTGGGAGGAACTTAAGCAAAACACGGTCTGGAAGTGTATGGCCTTGGGCTAGCTGCCAGCAGCCATGCTTTAAAGCTCATCACCTGTAGGCTGAATAAACACTAAGGAGAGAGACTGCCACATAGAATGTGGTATCTTTGAAGGGGGAATACACGTTGCAGTATGGCTTGCTCCTTCCACAGGGCCTTTCAGGCTGCTTGGCTGTTATGAGCTTTTTATAGCAAGTCAGATTTCTTCACCCATCTGCTTGTCTGCTTATGAAAATGTATCCCTCTGGTGCACTTGTTATATTTCATTACTGTTCACTAAAATAAAAAGTCAACATACCTTGCCCATTGGTTTACTCATCTGTATCCACTCCTGATGAACTGCATCGCCTATAAAAAGAACACAGATGCTCCGGACGTAAATATCACTCCATGTTACAGCTTCCAGGCCTCTAATAACAAAATCAGCTTCATTAATGATGAGTATAAAGGTAATGCACATCAAATGGAACAGCCACACTGGGAAGCTTTCCAAGTGGAAATACGATGGAAACGTGATGGAGATGTTGTCTTTCATGAACAATTACATTTCCTTTGATTGCACCCTCTTGAGAAGGAAAAAACAGAGAAAGAATCAATGTTATTAATAGTCAGCTTTATTTCTGGTTGCTTAAGTGCCTTTACTAAGGTAAGATTCAGTAAAAGAATCTGAATGTTAGACAGAACCTTTCTTAGGCCTCAGATATTCTGTATGTCAAATAACTCGTGCTGTAACAATCACCTGCACTCCCTTGGTAATGCTGTTGAGTTGGTCTTTTCCTCAGGGGGGAAAAAGGGGGCACAACAGCCCTGATCTCCAGGGACAGCCTCAATAGCTTGGCCTAATTTTGTCTCATTGTCGTTAAGGTCTTCAAAATTAAGGATTCATTTGATTGCACTGCACATAAACAGTCAACCCCAGTGGGGCAGTTCATTAAAATGTCCAGTGCTTCCTATTACCTGTCATCTGAGTAGTGCTCAGTGCTCTCTGATCTGCAGCCCTCTGAATGTAAGTCAGTTTGTACACATGCAGGCGCATAGAGACAGCGAGGACTGTAAAACGCTCTTAGTCTCAGGTTCATCATGTGTTAAAAACTAGCTATCATTTGCTGTAAAGACAATGTCTAGAGTCTGGTACAGTATCATGCCAAAGAATAACACATAGCTAACGAAACTGTGCCTTAGATTAAATACTAATCCCATCCCCTTTCCTTTTTCTTTTCCCTAACCTTGTTTCTAATAATTTTGGAGTTTCCAGGCCCACTTGCTCAAGGTTAAAAGGGCTCCATTCCACTCTGGCTTTCTTTCTGCACCTTTCCATCATCTTGACGGCTTTTCGTTTCGTTTTCTTTCTTTTGCTAGAATTTCCTTAGCTGGTTGGTGGCTAAAGTGGATTAAGAACAGATTTTACAGTGTATGTGAAGGCACTAATATCCACTCACAGTGGCTTCAGAGCCCACTTTAGGTGATTGTATTCACCGTCCTTACGCTTTCTTGTCATCTTATTTGGAAATCATGTTCTCTCCATCCTGAGCTGGTTTGCAGCTAATCAGCTGCCATGTTTCTGTGGCTGGTAAAGTGATTCCTATGGGCATTTAGTTTGGAAAGCATAGTGGTTTTCCTTCAGTAGAGGGGATACTGTGTGAATGCGAGATGATGCTGCATATTCCTTATCTTGTAAGGAAAAGCCTCTGTGCGTGATCCAGGCATTTAGGGACACTGAGTTCATAGCTGGATCTATAATAAAGTTCTTAGCCAAGTCTGTGGGCAGCACCTCACACCTTATAACCAGACAGTACTAAAAGTCAGTACAATACATAAACTGACCCACCCTCCCCTAAAAGACCCCAATTTTTCATTCAAATAAGCCTACCATGATAGCGTAATAAAGCCGTGGCCTCTTGGTAAGCAGCTGATGCTGCAGTCCTGCTCTGTGATGTATCCTGGTACAGTAGCTCCCTTTTTGCAGGGGATATCTTAGCTCTGTCTGCTCTGTCTGTTTGTTTATAGGATCAGGATTAATGTAGTGTGGATGAAAAACATGTTTATTTATAGGATTGTGTCTAATGTAGTGTGTGCATTCTACATCAGTAAACACTAATGAATATCCCTCTGTGTGAGGCTGAATAAGTGCCTTGAGTGTCGTACCATTCCCACATGAGAAGGTTGGGTGCTGCAGCGGTGACAAGAGGCAATTCTGGCTCCATCACAGAACCTCATGTACCATACCCATTATGAAGGCTAGGAGCCAATGCTCCCATCATGAATAATGACTTGGGGTACTGAAATGTTTATTGAGATTAGCCAGGGGTGACATTAAACCTGGGGGATGGCACTGATGGAATAGAATCCCTGTTTTCATGCAGAACTCTTCAGATTAAAGATATTTTCAAATGCTTGATAAATAATTGAAATCCTGAGTGTTTGAGCACTAGGATACCAGTTATAGCAGTTGCTATGAAATGAGGTGGAAAGCAATGAAAGATCTGAAAGAAACACCATAAACAAAGATAACGTAGCACAACCACTCAGTCTCTCCAGCTAACCCAGTCCTTGCTGGGTTCGCCTGCGTGCAGCAGGTGACCAGAATCTGTACTGTGTGTGCCGAGCCCAAAGGGGCAGCTGAGAGCAAGAATTCACCTTGCTCTTTAGGCACAAAGATTCTACTTGTGGTTCCTCACCTCTGAGGACCTCGAAGCACTTGCCTAAGAGCGAGTGTAACCTCTTTGACAGAGTAAGAATCATAGGATAGTCAGGGTTGGAAAGGACCTTAAGATCATCCAGTTCCAACCCCCTGCCATGGGAAGGGACACCTCCCACTAAACCATGCCACCCAAGGCTATGTCCAACCCGGCCTTGAACACCACATGGGATGGAGCATTCACAACTTCCCTGGGCAACCCATTGCAGTGCCTCACCACCCTTACAGTAAAGAATTTCTTCCTC
>JAOEHX010031076.1:0-13752 GCA_025448015.1 Bolborhynchus lineola
CCTGACCTTGAATGTTTTCAGGGATAGAGCATCTACCACCTCTCTGGGTATCACCCTCCCCCCGTTATTTTAAAAATATTCTTTGTTATATCTAGTCTGAATCTACCCTCTTTTAGTTTAAAACCATTACCCCTTGTCCCATCACAACCTGCCCTATTAAAAAGTTTCTCCCCATTTTTCTTATAAGTCCCCTTTGAGTGTTGCAATGCTGCAGTAAGGTATCCCTGGAGCCTTTTCCAGGCTGAACAACCCCAGCTCTCTATCTTGGCTATGTGAAATGCTACCTGTGTAGAGTACAGGCACCTCCTGGAGATCAATGAGCAGTTTTCTTTTGGGTTGTAATATGGAACTCAAATTAGCGAAGGTCCATTTTCAGCTTGCCCTAATAACCTTGTTCAATTGCATACATGAAGCAGGTGCTATGGGGCCCACTTAAACATCAAAGTCATAAATTCCAGGCAAATGTTATATTTAACAAAGTGTCTTTTCTCTCTATTAGAAACACTGTTACTCTTCCCAAGTAATCAGTTTCCCACATTTTCATTTCAACTTTGTATGCTATAGCTGTATTTCTCAATTCCTATGACGTATTTGAAGGGAGAATAGTTGTCTGGGAGATGGTAAAAACCTACAGATTTAAAACAAGATTAATAATGATTACTCTTTATACTAAAATGTTTGAATGGAGGTACCAGAAGGATATTGATTGCTCAACATATCACACACAGAGCTTGGCTCAATTGCATTACTCTCATTTGTTTCATATTTCATTTCTGTACTTCAGTGATTAATTGAGCAATGCTATCATAAATTAGGGGACAAGATTTTTTCCCTTCATTACAAAAGTCTTCAGTTCCATCATTTTTGTAGCCATGTGGAATATAAATAAATGCACCCACTGGGGCAGAGGTGGGCAAAGAGCCCAGACTGCATTTCACAAAATGTTACAAGCTTTTGTCTAACTTGCTTTTCTCTTGCTCAAGTGCACCCAAATCTTGGACATTACTCACTATTGCCTGTAGTGAATATTAGCATCTCAGTTGCATAGACACCAACCCAAGTTATACTTCTATGTATACTTGAAACACAGAACATAAGCTGTCCCACATTAACAAACATTACTGGTTTCCTTTGTCACTCACTAATTGCTGGAAACAAGGTATGTTGTTTGTTTTAGCGGAAAATGTCTTTTGATCTCGCCTTTGATTTGAAAATTGTAAGATGTCACACTAACAAAAAGGCAACATAAAAAGGCCAGCTGCTTTCAGACCTTCTGAAAGCCAAACATCTGACCAAATTATGCTTAACCCTGGGCTCCATTACCAGCAGACACAAAAATAAAGATTATGAAACTGAGAAAAAAAAGAAATGGAGCAACCACAGCTGAATGGAGTGGTCCTTCACATTATTAGATATTGTGATAGGCTAGTCAGAGAGTCTCATGTCATGATTATTTAGAAAAGGACAAGACATAATTTACACTTATGAGGGTTACCATACTTGGCTTGGACTGCAAGACCTGTGAAATGGGCTGTTCTCCAGGTAGGATTGTAAACTTGAGAACTCACAGATTTGGAAATGCCTAAACAACAGATTTACGTGCATTCTTAGGTTGTGTCTGGCATATGTGCATTATGGTTTAATCTTTCATTGCATGATCCAAAGGATCCTTGACTCACTCAATCCACTGACAGGATGACGTTCAGCTGATGAGCTGCTATTCGATAACTTTTTTTGTTTTAAATTCTGTGTGTGGTCTGAGGATTTATTTATTACATATTTCATGGTTTACAGACAGAATTTATTTTCCTATGTGCATTGCTCTGGCATGCACCACTACAGGATTTGCACGCTCACACTTATTAATTTAGTTTTGCGACACCTTAGTGACCATTTTCATCTCCATTTTGCAGATGGAGAGCACAGAAATTAATGTCAAACTACATGCATTAATTTGAAAGTATGTAGTGTAGTTTGAAACACCTAGAGCTGATTTCCCAGTGTGCATAGCATTACACAGAACTGACTTTGCTCAAAGGATAGCACTCCTGGATTTCGCTTGTGGGTGCTCAGAAACACTGTCTGTAAAACAGATTTCAAGGTCTTAAATGAGATATTCAGAAAAGTGAGGACAAACTGTGACCACCTATGAAAGAAGTATTACTGACTACGAATAGCCCATCTTGGATGTGAAGTTTAGGTGCCTTTACCGTGAAGCTATAGAATCACAGAATAGTTAGGGTTGGAAAGGACCTTAAGATCACGAATTTCCATGTGCCCTGCCATGGGCAGGGACACCACACACTAAACCATGACACAAGGCTTCGTCCTACCTGGCCTTGAACACCACCATTTTTACTTACTATAGTTCCCTGTTTCTTTCAACAGGTATCTCACCACTTCTGCCAGAAATGAGGTAGGAACTCTGCATCCTTCGTTACAAAGCTCTTTTGGTTAATGAAAGAGGAAAAAATAAAAAGTCATGTTTTAATGAAAGATCACATCCATGCATACACAAAAGGTGTCTGAATTAAGATCCCAAACTTTGAAGTGCTTGCTAATGCCATATCAACTGGTTTTAGCAGAGCTTGTGTATACAGTCTGCTGGACTTGAAGGAGATAAACTAAAAACCAGATATTTTTACATGTGGCACCAGTACTGACAACAGTGTTAGCACCTCCGGATCTACTGCCTTAGGCTTCTGTCCCTTAAGGTAATGGTATAACTGAAAGAGGTTGCACTGTCCGATTCCCAACAGTGGAACATGGGACATCTCCCTGCTGGGTGTTATGCTGGGGGTGTCCAGCATGGACAGCAATTTAGTTTGGATCTATTGTGTGTTAATGAAGCAAATGTCATGTCTACATTTACCATGCTTTGGTTCATGTCGTGGAGTAGTCTCAGAGTGTATGCACTCCTTTGAACTGAAACTAAGGGAAAGATGCTCTTTAGGATCACCCTTAGCGAGCTCCAGTCAGTAACAGACATTCAGTCCATGGGATCAAACAACTGTTGGCTAAAGTAATAACTCTCTGAGATGCCTACACTGGGAACTTCAGGTCCTCACCACTTACTGTTTACCTCTGTGAATTCTCTTACATTGTTCTTCTGTTTTTAATGCAAACCGAGCCAAAGGCACCTGCTGAGAAGAGAAATGATAAGGTTTTTGAAGTTTAAGTTTCATTCCAAGCAGAAAAGGGCAGGATATTTACCACCTACTGGCCTTGCTGGTCCGTCCTTTCTCCAGCCTTTCCAAGTACGACTTCTGTCTTGTTCCTTTCTGGTCTCAGGACTGGCTCTACGCCCCTCTGGCTCACTGTTTCAGCTCTATTCTCCAACTTCCAATTTCCATTACTTCTGCTTTTTACTCTAGCCCCACATTCTTGCCCTGCCAAGTCCAAATTTTAGTCTTCTGTTTTCTCCATCCCATTCTGAGTCTCAATTCCAACCCTAGCTGCTTTCCACCCAGCAATTCTTCACTTTTTTACCAGTGTAGAAGCTCTATTCCCAGCCCTGTTCCTCAAATATCTTCCAAACTGTCAGTTGTTCTTAGCATGAGGGTTGTGTTCAGTTCAATGTAAAACCACCTAAATACAGTTTAGTGTAGTGTTTGCATGTGTACCAGGCATCCAAATTCCCAGCACACAGCAAGGAAAGATTCACTCAATAAAGCCAGCAGTGTTTAGAAAGATATTCAGCTGAAACGGTGTATCCTGTAAGGTGGGTGAAGCTGCAATTAAGCCACCACTAAGAACTCAGTTGCCTAAGCTGCCATTTGAGATGCTCTAGATACCTGAGGCATCTGCACGAGACTGGCACATATGACAGATTTTATAGGACTTTCTGGCAAGCAGCTGGCAGCCAGATGGGGATATTCCACAGTGCCCCAAATTGAACCAGATGTCCATGTCTAAGGGCCAAATTCCACCTTGACTTCTTCAATAGATTTCTATTGATTCTAATTGGATAATCTACACATCTAATGCCTACTTGCACTTGTAGATTCCTGTAAGTAAACTCATAAAGCATGATCCAGGTGCCTATACATAAATATCTTGTAGTGGTAGTTTAACAGTTAGACTCGATGATCTTAACGGTCTTTTCCATCCTAAATGATTCTGTGATCTCACGTAACTTAAGACTGATATGCTAGCATATCCTGTTTGGTCTCCACTGCTGCTACAGACAGCTTGTATGACTCATAGGCCAGTCTTGCTTGGATAGCTCAAATCCATCACCTCATACAGCACCAGAAGCCTACCTCTATACAAACAAAAGCAGCCTTTGATTCTCCCTGCCTCCTCCTCTCTGTTTACCCCTCACTCACTAGTTCCCTCTATTCTAGCTCAGCACTTATCTCCTTTGCCAAGGTTCTTTCCAACCTTAATCATTCTATGATCCTGTGATTTTATGAATAGCTTCCCTTTCTAAGCCAAGAATTTTTACCAAGAGGTAACAATACATTTCCCCCTGAGCCTTATTTGGAAGGTTCACTGTAGAACCCTCTGGACTGAAATAAAAAAATAAAAGAGTCAAGGTAGGATAGACACTTGTGTCATACATGCAATTGAAGTCTGGGTACGTTATAAGCAACTAAGAACAGTTTTATACCAGGAAGAATTTTATCTGATGCTGCAGTTATTCTCTCTGCTTATTTCATGTGCAAGATGTTGGTGTGCGCATTCTGTGTGTCTATGTGTGCATATGCCTGCAAATCTAAAACTTTAACATACATATTTCTTAATTACAAATCACCAACAGAATTCAGAATTGTTTTCAAAATGTTTCCCTATACCTGACCTAGTTGAAGATGTCCCTGCTCATTGCAAATGGGGTGAACTAGATGTCCTTTGAAAATCCCTCCCAACCCAATCGAGTCTACGGTTCTATGATTCCATGGTTATGCAATAAAACCTAAATGCAGAATTGCAATTAAGGTGTAAATTTTCAGTGATCTAGATGGTGGTACAGGTCCTGTGAAACTTGACAGATACTTGACTGTCATTTCTGGTGTTGAGGGTCCCCCTCTGAGTGACAAAAATGCCTGTGCTCTTTGCTTGTGCCACACACAGCCACAAAATATACAGATGCTAGGATGTTACCTACTTTCCTAATATATTAAGACAGATTCATGTTTCCAGAGTCCAAACGTTCTCATCACATTTTAGCATCAGGAGTATTGCTATTGCAGCACGCAAGCAGGTATGATTAATGAACCAAGTGTAACCAGAGGCACATGGGATCTTCATTAATGGTAGGAAATACTGGCACGCACTGTATGATTTGCATGGATCTGTAAAGTACATATTTTCTGTGGACTGTTCATGGCTGTAAAAGACATCCTGAGTCAGCACAACCACTGTACCAGCAATGGAAAACTGCTGCCAACCTAAGCATTCAAAAATGGTGAGTCAGGCCCCCAAAATAATGAGACTAGCTTAAAAATAATCAGATTTACAAAACAATAAATAGAAGGTTCTTTCTGTTTTTCTTATGGGCTTAAACTTTTTAATATTTGCATTTTTATAATTTTCCTGTGTCCTGGGTTCAGCAGTAGCAGTCATTTTTCTCCTTAGTAGCTGGTGCAGTGCTGTGGTTTTGACTTTCAGCCTGGGAACAGTGCAGATAAAACAGATGGTTTCAGTTGTTGCTCAGTAATGTTTACTCTGACCAAGGACTTTCTGAGTCTCATGTTCTGCTGGGGAGGAGGGGAAGCCGGGAGGAAGCAGAGACAGGACACCTGACCCACACAGCCAAAGAGGAATTCCATACCACAACACGTCATGCCCACTATATAAACTGGCGGCAGTTACCTGGAAGGGCTAGATCACTGCTCGGGCTGGGTATTGGTCGGCGGGTGGTGAGCGGTTTTATTCCCTTCCTTTGTTATTTCCCTCATCATTTTTATTATTGGTGGTAGCAGCAGTGGTTTGTGTTATACCTTAGTTACTGGACTGCTCTTATCTCAACCTGTGGGAGTTACACTCTTTCAATTCTCCTCCCTATCTTTCTGGGAGCTGAGGGAGGAAGTGGGGGGGAGTAAGTGAGTGGCTACGTGGTACTGAGTTACCAGTTGGGCTTAAGCCATGACATCCTGCCATGAGGGCATGAGGATTGTTCTTTATTCTTTTGCAACACTGAATGCTGAGACTTCCAGGTATTCCTGACTCAGAAGAGAAATGGCAGTTACCACTGGAATTGACAAAGACTTTGTATGATTCCTAATGCAATATCCTTCTTGTTGTGAGTGATTAGAACATGTCCTCCTTCAGGATCTGATGATGAGGGCAGAGTAATGGGGATGTGGGTTATCTGCTGGACATTTCAATATCATGTTTGAAACAGTTAAGCAATTCCTAAGTTTGAGACAGTATTAAGACAACAGCAATGTTCTCATAAGCTGTTCTACCACTGCACTGCTAAGAAGTATTTTCAGATTTAGCTTCTGTAAAAATAAAACACAAGTCAAAATAGGGCTCTGTCAGCCTAGTACCCTGTAATATGGTACGTGTACTCAGACACTGCACAATGATGGCAGCTGCTACGTAAACATCAGAAGAATCTGAGATTTCTATCAACAGGATGTTTATATTTTAATGAGTTTCTAAGAAAATAATAAAGATTTCCTGCAGTTGACTTCATTGGCACTTGTTTTAGTATGTATGACAGTTCACAGAAGTATAAATTACAGAGAGATCTCTTTTATGCTTCTGCTGTGGCTGTCAGAGGTCAACACTGAAAAATCCTAAAAAATTAAAAAATATTAATTTGAGTTTTCTCTATCTCTCTGGAATTTGGTGCATGTTAGAACAACTTTAGGATCTTATTACCACTCCAGCTGATGGCACAGAGCGAAGGACTGATCTCTGTGGATAGAACTAGCAGCACATGTGCAATGGTAAGCAAGACTGTACCAGCGGCCTTGCTGAAATCCTTGCCTCTGATACATTAACTTTTTCACAGTATTACTCCCTGTATTCACTGGTTGAGACAGCAGCTTCCCTCTGGGTGCCATCTTTCAAGAGTAATCAGTGAATAGTTTCATCTGGTCTTGGATGAAAAATAGTTTAAAAGGTAGTAGTCACAATGAATTTTAGATTTAATCAAGGTTTATAGAAAATGATTTAGCTTCTCTGGAATTATGAAAGCATCTCCACCTTATCCTGCCAAAAGAATACTACAAATATCATGGGAACAGACTGGTTTGGGACACACTTTTTTTGGACTTGCTTCAGTTATACTTTGGCTTTACTAATCAGATTCTGGGAAGAATTCAAAGACCTGGCGTTGCCCTAGGAAGCCCTAAATGCTTTGGGATCTGGTTCTCTGAAACATCAACTCTCTCCCTCTGTGATCCTCCTGTGGTTGAGATCAGCTGGTGTGATGGCAAGGTCTTTAGAACTTGCTCCTCAGTTTGTTTTACCAGAATTAGGATTCCTCAACTTTCCAAGGGCAGTGCAAAGCCAAACTTTTTCTGCTGGATCATTCTGAGAAAAGGCCGTTGACAATCTGGGGTACACAATGCTATTTTTACATACAAACCTGTAGGGGTTGTAGTAAAGGTGTAATGGGTAGCTCAAGTATTTGTGGTGATTTTATTTAACATAAGGAATATGGCCAGTTTTTTTAAACCAACATAAAAAATAAACAAACTAGCTTCCCTGTCTGGAAAGGGCATGAAGAAACATTTTATTTCCAGAGAAACTGGGATTCAAACACTGAGACATGGCTAGGCACAGTGGCTACTTTGCACATGACTCGAGATGTGTTACTCCTCTCTGTGGTGTCAAGTATGTTGTTCCACCAAATATGCAGAGTGCAGGCTCCTGTCCTCATGACTTTGTCAGTGTTAACTGGAAATTTGGTAAACTGAGGAAGGGGAAAGAGCCTCTCTTTAACTTTGCTGCAGTTAGCAACGCTACTGACTGCTCTGCACATAGAACCAAGAGATCAAGCAAGGCCACTTGTATTTCCACTTTCTCAGAGATAACGAAGGGTCAAACTCAATGCAAAGTAAAAATGTGTTTTTATAAAAAGGATGCACAAGATTTATCAACAAACCAGGGTGATTAACTTATTTATATTATCTATGTTACTCTTGGGAGACTTAAAAGCACTTCAAGGGTGTATATTTAGATGTGTCAGAAACATGAATATTTCAGAAGTCAAGTCTGTATAAATAAAAAAATAAAACCAAACAGACCTGAAACCACTATTTAAGCAATACTATTACCAGGCCAGATTCTTCTAACCATATTTACTGTAAACAGGACTTTCCCCTGGGTATCAGGCTGACTGACACTGTCTACCTTCAGTGGGTCTTTATCTAAAGTGAATCAGCCAGATCCCTCTCACAACAGCAGTAAATGGTAATTTTGTTCACTGCCGTGCAGTGCTCTGTGGCAGAGGGAGGGAAGGTAAGTGATTAAGGGGTAGTAAGGGTTGGATGGTAACTTCTTAAGTATTATTCAGAAGGCCGGGGAAATACTGCTGTCTTTACTCACTGTATGTAGCACACACCTTACACCTCTCCTCAAAACCCTGGAAATTCATGTCATCCTTTCTTTATTAGACTACTGCACAGCATGAATGATGGTAGCAAGAAGTCAGCTGCAGAACAAGTGAAGTATTACAGATAAGCAATACTGCAGTGCATTGATCTTCTTGAATGCTCACTTGGATCCTTTTCCACTGAGGAGAGAAACTGCTGATCCCTAATTAGGTATTCTGGGTGCTTCAAAGACAAGGTTGCTCTTGTGGCTAAATGACGAAGGCACCAAAATCCCCAAGCACATGTGCAAGTTCCCTGACTTCAACTCTGCACCTCCAGGGACAGCAGGCCAAAAAGGATGTGAGATTAGCCAAAAAAAAGAGGTGTTCCTGGCTCCAGAGAGCACTTTGCACCTACTCAGAAAGAGTGTTTGGAAGGTTTTTCACAAATGTAGGGAAGCAACTCACTCAGGCTGTGGGTAGGCAAAGTATCTGTAGCATTTTTCTAACCACTCACCTTCAGATCATGCTCCTCTCACTGGGAATAATTACTAAACCCCTTTGGATGTATAAAGGGACTCAAGCAAAAACACTGGACAACATCAAAACAACTCCTTCAGGGGTCAAATAATTCTTGGTTGCTCAGTTTTAAAAGCTTTCTCTAGCAAAGACAAATTTTCCAAAAGCAAAATCTAGCACTTTTGCTGTGGAACTACTTATTTTTGCAATTTTTACTCTAAATCTCTGCATATCACTGTTTAGTTGATACTTTTGGAGAACAGATTTTCTATGGTGTTATTGATGTGACATAAACTTGCATTACTTTGCATTTTAAATACACCACTAAAGTAAGCAGGAAGTGGCAAACGTACTTCGCGGCAAACATACTTCATTCATTTATTTTTGTTCAAAACTGAATTTCTTCCTCACCTAACTATCTCTATATGGGTGGTTATGTGCCACCATTCAATCTGAGTGAAAATAACTTCACGTGCTCATAAACTTCCAGCTTATATTTTTCCCATTTGATTAAAAACGATTCTTCTCAGACATGTTTTTTCATCACTGTACCCCTACTTCAGATGTTTCATGTCTTTTTCCTTACACAGTGTACCTGCTACACCAGACCACTGGCAAACTCAAGGAGCCTATAAACCCTTTTTTGTTTAAAATGCTAACCAAAAGAATCACGATTTTCAGTTTCTGGAGGAGATGCTTTATGGCCTCAAGAAATTATGAACCACTACATGAAGTTTACTGGCAAACCGATTCAAGAATTCCTGAAGTCTGTTTGAACTCTTGATTTAGATGGCCTTTGGAGCAGATCTTCTACTTTGAAATAAGACTACTGTGTATTACTCATGGAATAATAAACAAAATATATCTCATTAAGTATAAAATCCAAGAGATGACTTTTTTAAAACAGAAGTTCCTCTGTAAGTACCCTTTAATGCAGTATCTTCTTGATTACAACAGATTTATAAGCTTGCTTAACAGAGAGTCAATAAAGCTATATCTTAGAATAAAGCAATGAATGGGGCATGATGCAGTCTTAAACAGATGCTACAGAGAGCCTCTATATGAAAATATCATTGTCTGTAATGGGTACGGTAGTGAATACCTAACATAACCATTTGCCCTTTCCTTTAAAAATTTCAATTCTATTTGTAAAAGCTCTGTGATGCTCAAGGCTGACCCATCTTTCAAGAATACGGAATTACACCCACTTCCTTTTGTGCAGGAATGACAATAAACTTCCTGTAGAGCAGTAGTATCTTTGTCTCCAGTTTCTGTTAGGGAAAGGAGTTGGTGTTTTTACAGTGAAAGAACATAGCTCATCTGGCTTAGACATGATCAGCTAATGATTAACCATCAAAGCTGAGCGAATTTATCAGCATCCCCTATCTTATTTGTTTCAAGTTTGTGATGCATCACAACTCCCTGTGTAATTGCAATAAGAAGCTTACATTCATGTACTGCTAGATCCAGATGAATCGCTTTAGACACAACACTTTAGTGCAGTTCCACTGCTATTTAATGTGTACAACTTCTGTCTTCAGAAGATTACAAGTGGAATATCTCACTTAATTATCCAAGAAATATTCCAGCTCCAATTCTTTCAACATAAATTTGAGCAATTAGCATTGTTAGACTAAGAATCTGGGGTCTGGAGATAAAATTTCTCCTGCTTCCTAACTAGTCATAATTACAATGAAACCTGGGCATGGAAGGGTTGGAATAATTTAGTGTCTCTTCTTCTTTCTTCTTCAGATCACAGAATGCAAATAAGATCCAGAAATAACTTTTCTATTCCACAGCAGCTGGCAGTCAGGTGTTAAGATTGGCTTTTAGTATATGATCACAGCGACTACTAAACAGTATAAATTTTTTTGTAGTGACAGTTTGCCAGTTCTATAGCAACTTGGACTATAGTTCCTGTTTTTATAAACTTCCAACCTTCATAAGTTAAGCCCATTTTTATTGTCAATACGCTTGAAATTTAACATAATGCCAACTCAAAACTTTTCCCTAATTCTTACATTCCCAGAAATTACTAGAAGATGAAAAAAGGAACACATCAGCTTCATTTTCAGACCTGCTTTTCCTTCAGTTTGCCAACTGCTCATAAGCTCGTTTCAGCTTTTTGTTTTCTTGAGTGTGTTTGCCACTTTAAAAGTATGAAGACATAGAAGAATCAACAAAAGAAAGTTAACACAGGTTTAAAAAAGCTCCTGCCTGCCAAGGCCATGCTTAGATTGACAGAGTCAACAGAAGCACAGATGAAGCAGACTAGGACACCTGCAAACTCTTACTGTTGGCTATGGGCCTTCACTCAGTACAAAACCCAAGTGATTTTGTAATGTGAAGCATCTGAGCAGACCACCTGAAATCACTGGAGCTATAGCTCATTGCCACCACTATGGTCCTCATCCAATGAAGTTTTTACACTTAACTTCAAGCACCTGTGCTTCTGATTAAAATTTCCAATAGCAGCTGAAGTGCTGCTCCTGCAAACTCTTCACTTTTGTACCCCAACACAGTAACCACCAGCTTTACCCTCAGTTTCAGAGCACTCACAGCTTTAGCAGGCTTGCCTGGGATCCCATCCCACATCACCTGCCTGTGTGTCCATGGTCTCCATCTCTGTCCTTTGCCCTTAGTTTCTGCTTCTCAGGCTAAGAGTATTGTAGGAGTATCTGTCTCCAGCCCTGGTCCTGTCCCCCAAATTGAAGTTGGACTTACGCTGTACATAGCTTCTTGCCTCGATGGGTCCCAACTTGCAGCCTGCTTTCCATCATGTCTTTGGCTATGCTCCTGGATGGACTTTGGACCCGCCTTGTAGCCTTAGCCTTGTCTCTAGTCCCATCCATGGTCCTGTCTCCTTTTGTTCCTGACTGAATTCTCTGGAGGGATGCTGGACATGGTTCATTGCTTTGCCTTGTGTGGGACAGTTGATGGACCCCTGCCACACTCAGGTGCTGGAAGACTGGACCCTGCTTGGTGAGGGCACTCCTGGGGTCACCCTTGGCTCACAGCTCCCTTTCCCTCAAAGACAGGCAGACCTTGCAGATCCCTGACACTCAGAGAGGTGACTGATTAAAATCAATCATTTTCCTTGAATTCATTCAGCTTTGGATTAACTCATGGAAAGTTTCATTTAAGCCTGAGAGTATTTGCCATCTGCAAGATCAGCCCTTCAGTTTCTTCACTGAGATTGCACCCAAAGTGCAGAACAACTCTGAATGCTCTGCAATAAAAATGAAATACCAGGCATGCCTAGTGCAGTGCAGCGCTCCTGGTTCACATGTGCTATTTCAACTTCTTAAAAAAAAAAAAAGAACCGAAACATCTGAACATACCTTTCAAAGTGCAGAGAAGACAAATGGGATAAGTGAAAAATAAATCAATTTTCAGCCAAAAAAAAAGAAGACTTATTTATGAAGTTAATTTTGTACCATAAGAATCTACAAGGCACAAAGTAATTTTTCAGAGATCTAGGACCTCTGTCCTAGAAAATACTGTTCTAGAAAAATACCTACCAGTGCAAAGTGCTGGAATCATTCATCCTGCAGAAAGACAGGGACGATACCAAAAAAGGGAGGGAAGGAAGGGGACACAGCAGAATTATATCTTATAATGATTATCTACTCACACAGAGTCTACCTCAACAGGAGTTCATTAAGTGTAGCTGATAAGCCAACTGGAATTGTCTGACCATGGTCACACTTTCAAATTCTCTCAGCCTCCAGAACAAGATAACCACATCAAAACTCCAATTAGGAACAGTTCCTGGCAATGAATGCCATCGATCCAGACTAAAACTGTACTAGGATCTATTTCAACAATAAAACTGCACAGACAAGAAAGTTCAGTGCAGGAAAAAGGTTCCCAAAATGACTTAATTTACTTGTATATCAGTAGCTCCAGTCTCTGAGGAATGCACTTTCTGTATCTTTCTCTTACACTACAGTTGAATGGCTGAAGCTGTGGAGCCATAATAAGTTTGCTGACTCCTTTCTATTAGGTTTTGATGGCATGGAAAAATCAAGCCTGAAGATTCCCATGATACCAACTGACACACAACACAGATGGTACTTGTTCTGCTTTGACCTATCAGCCTGCATTCATGCCCTGTCTGGACATCCACCTGTCTGATCAGAACCAAGGTAACTACTGGCCTCATGGGGAACCACATCTCAGGCTCAGCCATAACACACTGTTTCTCTTCCAACAACAAAAACACACAAGATAGGATTCTACATCTGATAGTGGTGAATGCTACATCTACAAAGGTATGGCTCAACGATGCTGAAATGATCAGTGACCTTATTAATGGTTTCTCAAAGTCAACAGAAAGACACTAACATTCAGTTCTGGTGTCCTCAACATAAAAAGGGCATGGAACTGTTGGAAGAAGTCCAGAGGAGGGCCATGAGGATGATCAGTGGACAGGAGCACCTCCTGTATGAAGACAGGCTGAGAAAGTTGGGGCTGCTCAGCCTGGAGAAGGCTGTGTGGAGATCTCATAGCAGCCTTCCAGTATCTGAAGGGGGGCTATAGGGATGCTGGGGAGGGAGTCTTCATTAGAGACTGCAGTGATAGGACAAGGGGTAATGGGTTCAAACTTAAACAGGGGAAGTTTGGATTAGATATAAGGAAAAAATTATTTACTGTAAGGGTGGGGAGGCACTGGAATGGGTTGCCCAGGGAAGCTGTGAATGCTCCATCCCTGGCGGTGTTCAAGGCCAGGTTGGACAGAG